>CATIWR010174960.1:0-65353 GCA_949677035.1 Omphalea diandra
GATTGTTTTGCCCGAACCACTATAAAACCTTTGTGTCCTTACATTTCTTTCTTCTTCTCTTCATCCTTATTTTAAATTTCTAAACACCAATTCAACCCCCCTTCTTGGTGCCTAGGGACAACAATTTCCATTCTATACTTCCAATGAGTATAGTTGAATCCATTAGAGTGAGGCTTGATGTGTGAGTGGATTCCCTCTTGTGCCATGAACTTTGCTCACCCAATTAAGGCTAGAATGTGAGACTTGGCTCTAATACCACTTATTGGCCCTAGGTACTAAGAAAGGGGGAGGGGGGAGGGGTTGAATTGGTGTATATAAAATAATTAGGAGCAAGGGATAGAGAAAAGTAGAAAAATGAGGCACACGATTTATAGTGGTTTGGGTATAATAGACCCTACGTCCACTCCCCAATTCTCTGCAATTGGGTGTTCCATTAACTTTAAATGGTATTTCTAAGCTCACACCTAACTTTTACACTTTATGTTTTCAAGGCTCACACAACAACCTTTACACTATGTGTTTTTAAGGCTTACACAACATCCTTTACACTATGTGTTTTTAAGGCTCACACAATAACCTCTATTTAGTATTTTTACAGGCTCACACTATAACCTTCACACTTGGTGTTTAATACTCACACCCAACACTTACAATCTCATAAAGAAGAGAAGAAAATGAGTAGCAAAAGATTGAGGCTTTAACACAAAGTAATGAATTCTCTATCTATCTTGTTTCTCACTGTTTGATGGAGTATTTATACCCCCATACCAACCAAAAAGATGTTAGACTTTAAAGCTCAACAAATCTTTAAGACATGTTAGGCATATTTTGCATTAATTGCATGTCAGGCTAGAGTCGCGGTCACTATTGGTCAATTTCGATCACGAAATCCAAATTTCCATACGGGAGGAAAAAATTGTAGTGGAAAAATCCATTTGTGTCTAACGGCTAGTCCACGTGGTAGCTTCTCATTGGTCCATCGGGAAAATATAGCTGTTGTGTTCTAACTACCCATAAAAGTCGTGGTAGCAATTTTTCTTTGTACAGGGCACGACTGAGAATACGAGTCGTTCTGTTTGAAAGACAATCTTCTTCTTTTGGAATCGCGGTCGCTACCTAAAATGTTGCTCTCATAATTTTTATTCTCTAACGGATTCTTGGGACAATTATGCTATGATTATAGACTAGTTTCCCTCTTTAATGAATTTGAAAGTTGTAGTCGCGACTGAGGCATGACACAAACTATGAATTCATCTGTGACTTTGGTACTCCCATCTTTGGATGAGTGACGACAGCGAAGATGCCCACAAATCCTTCTGGTCGAGTTTTACCCTTTCCTTGAATTGGGTCGCGGTCACGAATTATAGACCATTTATTGCGAATTTGGATAAACTTTGCCTACTTGAGGATTATGTAATACTTCTAACTTCCAATGGAAATATAACTCAATTTCTATAAAACAACACTTAGTTGAAACATTAGATATGATCAATCTCCTTTGTCAATATCAAAAGAGGTCCAAGACTTAGGATTACCCATCCTAGTCCAACACTTGCCTTGCCATGAGGACATTTAGTTACTTACCTTTGGATTCTCATCATTATTGATCTCAAGAAAGGCTAGCCAACAGCCTAACCAACTACCCTAAATGCACATGATACTTAGAAAACAAATAATGAATCACATCATGCATTAATGATATGGAATGCATTATAAAAGGATGTATAATATGGAAAAACATGTAAATGAAAGCACAAAACATCATTGGCAATACATGGGGCTAGATTATGGGATCATAAATGTCCTAAGAACCTCTCCCAAATTGCCCTGAGTGTGATTGTTGAGCTAAAAGCAACATGGAAAGTAATCCTAGCTATGGATGAGGCTAGGATGCAAACTAAAGGAAGAAGATGGGTAATACATCAAAATGTCAAGGAAAACTTGAATAAGCAGCATGTTAAGGGTCATATGTTAGGGTCTTTGGCACTTGGAACCTCCACCAAGTGAAGCATCTCTATAATCCTTATCGCGAAAGTGGTGATGGGGACAAGATAGCCATGTCGAGGGCTAACCAAAACTCCTTCAGCATTATAAGGGATAAAATAGCAAAATGCTTAAACAAACATAATAGACATCTATAAACAAAAAGGAATTGATGAGTCATTAGCCTCATAAGCTTTTCTCTATCACTTTTCTTCAAACATACACGTGAACAAGATAAACATAACCTAAAGGATCTAAATCACCTACTAAACAAAATTGAATTATGAAATATAGCCTAAATATGGTAGATAAGGGTCATTGGTTATTTGCAACCTACACCATTTCATTCATTATTGGATTTAAGAAATAAAAAATAAGTAAAAAATCATAAAAGAAAATAAATAAAGATGTATACTGTGAATAATGGTCTATAAAGACAAACTAATAGTTTATAGAGACCACAAAGAGGTATATACTAATAACTATATATCTATACAGACCACAAGGTCTACTTGAGATAGAATATGAAAAGAGAAAATGAGAAGGAAGAGGAACAAAGGAGAAGGGAAATGGAGACCTCATATGGCTTAGAGGTTAGCTTTTAGCTTTTAGAGGCTTTGGAAGTGATAGAATCTCTCCAAAAAAGTAAAGAAAATAATGGCAAAAAGAGGCTAAACTTGGCTTTTTACCTTAAATCTCTTTGACAAATGTTATCTTTAATTTTCTATATAAGAAAGCTTTTTAGGATTGAGTTTTTTGTTTGGCTAAGTCTCTCTAATGTATCGCTTTTGGTCTCTCCTCCCCTCTAAATTGTGGGGTATTTATAAAGGAAAAATGGTGCATTTGTATCTTATGGCATGAATTGCATCCTATCTCTTCCTCTCTCTCTCTTTCTCCTTCTTTTTAAGGACACGATCAATAGAGTTCAGGATTTAAAATATCTGTATAAACCATTGGATATTTGTATAGCCATTTAAGCTTGGTTGGCTATTATTTTAAAACTTTTGGCTATTTGGCCTATTGAAAGTTGTTTGTATAGACCATTAGTTATTTGTACAAACCACTCAAATTAGTTGTACAACTAATTAAATTGGTTATACAGACCGTTTTCATGATCTCTCACTAGGATATTTTGATTTGGGTGCTTATGGGGTAGGTTTGATTCAAGGCTTTTTCCAAGCTTTTGTCCCTTCTTTGGTATTGTTTCCTCCACCTTTTAGAGGATGGTTTTAACAAGTTTTTCACCATCAGGCTCAAATCCTAACAATCCAAAATCTAGTGTTCACAGTTTGTTCTCTATTGTGTGGGACTTGGGAAATAACATTTGATAAAATGGTCATTGTACAAGGTGCAACAAAGTATTCAACATAAATGTAAATAGAAAAAAGGATATGCAAGGATATGATTTCCTTTATAACTCTTCTAATAGGTGCTAAAGCTATTATCAACTCTCTAATAAGTACCAATAATACAATTGTCCTCCAATGTTCTTCTAATAAGTACTAGGAATGATTTGTCTCCTTAGCAGCTCTCTAACAAGTACTAAGGTTCTTGGCAACTTTCTAGCAGGTACTAAGATTGCATTTGTCCTCTAACAACCCTCTGGCAATTGTTGAGATGAATTTATCCTTTAAAACCTTTTGGTAGGAATTAGGAATGAATTCACCCTTAAATAGCCTTTTGGTAGGTATTGTCGATAAGTCATCTACTTAGTAGCTCTTTAGTAGTTATTAAGGGTTAAATAAGTTCTCCAATAGCTCTCTACTAGGTATTGAAAATTAATTCATACTCTAGTAGCTTTTCTAACATGTATTAGGATGAATTGGTACTCCAATTATTCTTTTTTGTTTGATATTTTAGTTCTTATCCTATAGCGTATCTATATATTTTGTGAGTTTGTACATTCCAACATGTCTTTTGCAACTTCTTAGTATTATCTCTAGTGTTTTTTCTCTTTGCTTTTTTAATTTTCTCCTAACCTCATATTTTGGTGTATTTTTAGATTTGTTTTATATTGCATTGCTCTTGATTTCTTTTAGTCTCTCTTGGTAGTACCTTCAGACATATAGTTTTGTCCTTTTGGGTTTCACCTTCCATGTATTCTTATTGACAGCTCTTGGTTTTCTCTAAGAAGTTTTCTTGGTTCTTCTTGACTTTCCCCTTTCTTCTTTTCTCTTTATCTTCCTTTTCTTTCTTTATTTTTTCCTTTTTTTTTCTTTTTCTCTTTCCTTTTTTTTTTTTTCATTTCTCTTTCCTTTCTTTCTTTTATCATATATGTTGTCTAAATAGATAACACAACTATTTGTGTATACAGTTGATAAAGGGCATAAAGAGGAACCAGGGCAAAAATTTAAACAACACAAAGGGGTCTGTTAGCCCTAGTGCACCAAAAAGGGGGTTGAATTGGTGGGAGAATAAAAAATTTAGATGGAAGGTTATGTGTTTAGAGAATTGAAAAGAAGTAAAAGCAATAAAGACAAGATATTTATAGTAGTTCAGGTGTTAATAAACCTTACGTCCACTTCCCAATTCTTCATAATTGGAAATTTCACTCAACTCAAAATGATGTTTTTAAGCTCATACCAAACATATACAATATGTTCTATGGCTCACACATAACCCTTACACTTTGTGTTTCTAGGGTCACATAAAACCTTACTCAAGTATTTTGACCTTTACAAATTTTGAAAGTTGTGCTAACTCTTTACCTAATTACAAAGGTGTTTAATGCTAATGCCAAACAATCAAGACTACACAATCAAGAATAAGAAATTATGAAGCAAATTTGCAAGAGTTTAGTTACAATTAATAAAATTCTCTTTCATTTACATTTATTTGGTGGAGTATTTATAGGCAACATTCATCAAAGAGACGTTACTCACAAACTATGTCTAAATCTCTAAGGTAAGCTAGACAGATTTTGCATTAAATGTCTGTCAGGCTAAAGTCATGGTCGTGACTAGCATTTCACTATTGTGATTTTCTAATTTACACTAGGAAGCCTGAAATTGCGGCAGAAAACCCTATTTTGTGTCTAATGGTTGTCCACGTGTCGATGTGCCATTGTTGCTCCAAGAAATATAATTGTTATGTTCCTCGATTCAACCAAAAATCACAGCTGCGATTGATGTCCTTCTTAGGTGCGATTGAGATCGCAAATTTTTTTTTTGGTGAGGAGAAAACACTTTCTTTGGTTGTAGTGGCGATAGGTAATTCGCCCTTATGAATTTTGATATTCCAACTGTTGCTTTGGACACTTGGTGTGTTGTGGTTGCAGACTTGGTTCCCTCCTTTTAGCTATGAAATTTGTAGTCGCGACTAGGACGCAAACACCATCACGAATTCCTCTGTGTGATAGTCAAGTTTCCCTTGGCTAAATCGCAACTATGATTTCCTTTATGAATTTTTCTAGCCTAACTTCATCCATCTTTATTGCAGAGATGTGGTCATAAATTAGAGGATCTTGAGCACAAATTTGGATGTCTTACACAAAGTTAGAGATTTAGACTTCTATCCAACTTTTAATAAAAACCTAACTTATACATTGCAAAAACAACACTTAAACAAAACATTAGTAATAATCAATCTTCATTGTCAAGATAAAAAAGGTCTTTGACTTAGGTTTGACCAATATAGTCCAACAATCTCCCCCTTTTTGATTTTGATAACTTAGATTGATTTTATTTAAAAAAAATGAATTGCATAAGTGTGAGGTTGGAATAGTTAATGATTTTTAAAAATTGTTAATCAAATACTCAAAAATTTATAAGATTGAAAAAGAACGCTCCTATTGATATTTGCTCCCCATCAACTTATACTTTCCTTATGCACATTCTTTTACTACTAACCTCACTCCCCCTTTGGCATAATCAAAATGAGGGTAAAGATTAGACATTAAACTGCGATGCATTGGTGTCAAGTGTATGAAGCATAAATTGAGATAAATAATCACAAAGAACATATAAGTAAAAGAAGCAAATAAGATTAATCACACAACATATGAAACAATCAATTGCAAAGGATAAAAAGCAACACTTTTATTTATTAGAAATTGTGGGATCACAATTTTTACATAAACAAAGAAATAAAGGAAAAAATTCTAAAAACTAATAAGAAACTAGAATATCAGAGAACTATATCACCTTCGGAATCATCAGTTTCTTCATTTGCTCCTCCACCTTGAGCTTCATGGCCCTCTTCAACCTCTTCATCATTTTCTTCTTCAGGAGTGTCCTCCCAATCCTTAAAATGTGAGAGATGGTAAAGGGTAGCAGCAACTTTCTCCCGAAGATCCACCAAATTACTATAGAGGTGGGAGAGTAGGAAAAATCTTCTTTTTATCATCCCCATCATCTTGTCAAACTTCTTGTTGATTAAGAAAAGTGAGATTTTGGCTTTATGTTTAGGTTGGGGAGGTGGAATTGACTGAGCACCCTCTTCGATGATTAGCCTCTTCCTTTTTAAGGCTTGGAAAGTCTTTAACTTCTTTGTCCCAAATGCACCTAGGGTATAAGTGTATGAATCAGGGTGAATGGCCTTAGTATTAATAACGTAGGGCAAGTCTAAAAAGTTATTGGATTGTAAAAGCTTTTTAGTGAGGAATTTTTCATTTTCCTTATTATGAACACCCACATAACGATGGATGACAGTTATATGAGAGGGAAGAAAAAGTTGGCTCTTTAGCTTTGTACTCATGTGAATCAATTGATCCATAAGGTATTGGCAGGTTTGGATTGGTTTGTTTTTAATCAAGCAAAAAAGAAAGGCGAGATATTTTTAGGAGACCTTTTCGTTACCATCACCCCTTGTGTTAAAAGAGAAGGTGATGATACGATGAAATAGCCAGTTGGGTAGAGTTTGAATATATTTCGCTAGAGAGGTCTTTGGATCTTGTTTGGTCTCGATGGAAATTTTGAACCAAAACTCTGAGTAAATGATGTCAAGAGCGGAGATGATGAATGGCATGTCATCCCTGACTTAAAGATTGAAAACATTTGAGAGTTGTTCAAAGGTAATGAAAAAAGGATCCCAAAGGCTTTAAATATCAACCCATATTGAATTGCTCTTAATTCTGCTCTTCGACTTACGGTTATGGTGCACATGAACTCTAGCACTATCTCTTTGTCTCGTCATGAAAAATGAATTCATTCCACCTTAAATTTGAAAGATAGGCATGAATCTCATCCTTGATCCCCAGTGACTCAAGGAGAAATATGGAGGGAATTTTGTTCAATTGGATTATCTTGGAAGAGTTAGCCTTGTACTAATCCTTCTCTTCCTTAGTGACCCATTTCATCATGTGAAGGGCATAAGGACCATATGGTTGAGCTATTAGTTTTCTCTTTTATGCTTTAGAGGCTTTCTTGAGGGCCATTATAGATGGAGAGAGTTTGAAGAAGGTTTTGAGAGTAAGAATGAAGAGCGATAAAGTAATTTAGCAAATGTGAGTTAAAACACTATTTTAAGGGTTTAAATAGGCCAGAAAGAGGTGTAAAAATACTAACAATGGTAAAAAATGCATTTAATGAAGGGATGCCATCGGTTGCCAGTCAAATCAGTTAATGTTTGGTAGTTCCTTAAATTCTCGATCATGAATAGCAAGTCATAACTACTAATTACAAAATATTTGAGTAACAGACAAAAAATCCTTATAAACCATTGTGGTCAATGGTCAAAACTTTTGAATTTTGAAAAAATTCATGATAGAGATAGAAAGTAGTGACTGCAAATTGATGGTTTCACAGATAGATGGCAAGTACCTATAAATCACGACTGTGAATCAAGAAGTAGCGACCGCGAATTACAAGGCAAGAAAAGTAATTATGAAAAGATAATATTTGCTTTCTAAGTTGTAATCCACTTAATATATTAATGCTTAATTCATGTAAATTGGCATAGAGAGGCACAATTGCACAAAAAATTAAGACATCTAAAGAAGTCTACTACACATTCATCATAAATAACAATCAATCATTCAAGAATAATACACCATACAAGGAGTATTCTAATAACATCCAAATTTCACTTCAGGAAGCTTCCATCAAGCATTCCCAACTCTCTTTTATTGAAGTTCATCCTTTCTTCATTGAGAGATTTGGTAAAAATATTCACAAGTTGATGATTAGTGTCTATAAATTCCAACACTACATCACATTTTAGACATGATTTCTAATGAAATGATGCCTAATATCTATATGTTTGCTCCTAGAATATTGGATGTGATTCTTTGAAAGATTTATGATACTAGTGTTATCACATTTGATGGGAATGTGATCAACAACTTTGCCATAATCCTTTAATTACTATTTCATCTAAAAAACTTGGGTGCAATAACAACTTGCGACTATATATTCTACTTCGATGATGGATAAGACAACCAAAACTTGCTTCTTACTAAAACCAAGACACTAAGCATTCTCCTATGAATTTACAAGTTCATGAAGTGCTCTTTCTATCTGAAAGACTATCGGCATAATCTGTATCTGGATAACCTATAAAACTAAATGATGAATCTTTAGGATACCATAAACTTATATGCAATGTGCCATATAGATATTTGAAATCCTTTTAACAACATTAAAATGGGATTTTTTAAGGCAAGTTTGAAATCTAGCACATATGCATACACTAAACATTATATCAGGTCTAAAAGCAATAAGATAGAGTAGAAAACCAATCACACCTCGATATCTCTTCTCATCAACCGACTTACCCAATTCATCCTTGTTCAATTTGATGATAGCACTAATTGGTGTCTTTATAGCACTAATTGGTGTCTTTACTACTTTGCATCCTTTCATACCAAATTTCTTAAATTTATCCTTTGTGTATTGGCTAGGTTAATAAAAATCCCTTCTTTGATTTGCTTGATTTGTAGGCCAAGGAAGAATTTGAGCTCACTCATCATTTCAAATTTCCTAGTCATACACTTAGCAAAATCATTATAAAGAGATTCGTTAGTAGCACCAAAAATCATATCATCAACATATATTTGCACAATTAATGTATCATGATTATGCCTTTTTGCAAACAAAGTTGTGTCAACCTTCCCCTTTTCAAAGTCATTTTTTAAAAGAAATGAACTTAGCCTTTCATACCTAGCTCTTAGAATTTGTTTCAAACCATGTAAGGCTTTATTCAATTTAAAACATGATTTGGAAAGATATGAGATTGAAAACCAGGAGATTGTTCAATAAAAACTTCCTCCTCAATGACACCATTTAAAAAAGCACTTTTAACATCCATTTGGAAAAGTTTGAAATTCATATGACATGCATATGCTAAAAGAATCTTAATGGCCTCTAATCTTGGTACAAGGCATATGTTTCATCATAATCAATGCCTTTCTCTTGGTTATATCTCTTTACAACCAACCTAGTCTTGTTTCTAGTGATGAACCCTTGCTCATCCAATTTATTCCTAAACTTCTATTTGTAATCTGCAATAGGGTGTTCCTTAGGCCTAGGAATAAGTTCATATGCATTATTCTCTTAAATCGATTGATTTCCTCTTGCATTGCAATTACCCAACTCTCATCATCAAGAGCCTCATCAATAGATTTTGGCTCAAATTAAGAAACAAATGTAAGATTATTACCTAAAAAATTGAGTTGAGATCTAGTACTTACACCCTTGGATGTATCATCAATGATTAGGTCCTTTGGGTGATGTTTGGAGAATCTCTAATCCTTTGGAAGCTCTTGATTTAGGTTTTCTACTTATTGATGTTGAGGTTCCACTTCTTCTCTTGATGACTTGCCTTCATCATGGTATTCATCCACCTCTTTTGTGGTTGACTCCAATTCCAATTTCTTAAAGTCACCTATAAGATTATCAAAAAGAGAATCTTTTCTAAGATCAAATTTACTAGATTCATCAAACATAATGTTCACAGACTCTTCAACAACTATAGGACTTGTTAAAAACTCTATAGGCTTTGTTAATGGTGGAATAACCTAGGAAAACACCTTCATTTGTTTTTGAATAAATTTTTTTAAGATTATCCCTAGTATTCAAGCTATAACACTTCCATCCAAATACTCTTAAGTATGACAACTTAGGCTTTCTACCATTCCAAAGCTTATAAGAAGTTTTATTAAGAATTTATCTTTTGAAAACATGATTTTCAATATAATATGAAGTATTAATAGCTTCAGCCCAAAAGTAATTAGGTTTTGAATACTCATTGAGCATAGTTCTAGCCATCTCTACTAGTGTCCTATTTTTCCTTTATACAACACCATTTTATTGTTGTGTTCTAAGAGTCGAAAAGTTATGAAAAATCCCATTATATAAGCAATAAGATTCAAAAGATTCGTTTAGAAATTCTTTTCCATGGTCACTTCTTATAGAAAAAATGAAGTAACCCTTTTCATTTTGAACTCTTTTTGCAAAACTTTTAAGAGCATTAAAAGTATCATGCTTATGAGCTAGAAAAGATACCTAAGTAAACCTAGAGTAATCATCTATTATGATAAGTGCATAAAATTTTGCACTTAAACTAGCATTGGTTGCCTGTCATGTGCTTTAAGCATCCACTATCCACATGCCAATCATTTGCTTCATTGGTGGCTGCCAAACAATCCTACATAACACAAATAAATCATTTTTGTTTTGGTACCCAAGAATGTTTGGGTCTTAAGGGGTTATGCCTAGAAAGATCCTCTAATTTAAGGTGTGCCTTCGTAATATAACAACGAATGTTGATGTGACCAAACTTCATGTGGTAGTGGCATTGAAGTTTAGACTTATAAGTCTTCCTTTTATACATGGCCTTGGTATGTGTGAGAGTTTTTCTCATACCAACATGGTGTGAATGTGAGCATGAATATGAATGGATAGGTGTATAAGTGAATTTTCTATGTGTGTTGGAGTGAGCATGCTTTTTGTTGTAAATATATGCATGATTAGCCTTCTTAGGGATAAATTTTGAGCCTTAAGGTGCCTTACCTTTGCCTTTGGGCAATGGTGGCTTAGTGCTTTGAGTACTTTTCCTACCAACTACCTCAATACTAGATGTGTGAGGTGTTGAGGCTCTAATGAAGGTTATAGGTGATGATGTAGATGAGGAGGCTCCATTGAAGCCTAGACCATGTCTCACTAAAGGAGGTTTTTGAGATACAATAAGTGTATCTAAAGCTTATTTTCCCTTGTGAAACTTATAAATATAATTTATAAGCTAAATGACTTCACCCTTTAAGGAGCCATTTTCCTTTCTTAAGGAGTTTAGGGATTAAGATGATTTTAAAAGACTCTCAACAAATTTTTTAAGTTTTTCATTTAAAGTCTTCAATTCATTTACAAGATTTTTCAAGGGTTCAAATTCATCCTATAGCTTGGAACATTTTTTCTTTTAAGATTTCATTTGTGACTTATATTTGTCACATCTCAGGGTGAGAGCTTCTAAAAGCTCATCATCTACATTATCTAACTCATCATATTCTTCATATGAATGGAGAGAAGAACTTACCTCATTTGATGAACCATCTTATGCCATGAAGTACAAGTTTGCAACTTCTTCCTCTTCATCCTCCTTACTTGAGTTGTCATCCCAAGTGGCTTTGAAGCTTTTCCTCTTCCCCTTGTCCCTTTTCTTCTTCTTCTTCTTCTTTATTTTAGGGCAGTCATATGATATGGCCTTATTTGCCACATTCATAGCATGTAACATCACCCAATCTTTTCTTTGGTTTGGAGTTGCTTTCTTGAAGGTTTTCCTTTATTTTCTTCTCCTTATCAGCTCCTTTGTTCTTCTTGAAAGCATCGCCAACTCCTCTTCCTCTTGTCACCTTCATCATCACTTGAGACCACCTCAACTTCCTTTCCCTTGGATGAAGATTTGAGAGCCAAGGTTCTTCTTTATGATTTTTTTTTTATTTTTAGCATTGTCCTCTCATCTTCTTTATTTCTTCATCCTTCTTCAAGGCTAGCTCATGAGTTAGAAGCTTGCTTATTAGAACATCAGTTGGCACCTTCCCTATCTCTGGATTTGACTCTTAGATGCTTCAAACCCTAACACCAAATTTTTCAAGAGGTAAATATTTAAGGATTTTTTAATTTACCTCACGATTGGTGAGAATTCTTCCAAACTTCTTCATGTTTATGACAATTGTAAGGAGCTTATTCATCATATCCATGATGCTTTCATTCTCCTTCATCATAAACAACTCCCATTCAATCACATACATTTCAAGCCTGTTAGACTTCACCAAAGTAGTGCCTTCATAGTAGTTTTTCAAGACCTTCCAAATCCCATGAGCTCTGAGGCAATGTTATACCCTTCTAATTTCTTCTATTGAGAGAGAACTTAGAAGGATTTCCATAGCGCTCTTGTTTCTTCTATTGGATATCCTATGAGCTTCAACCCACTATTCTCTTTGGATTAATTCTTCATTTCTATCCATCACCTTAGTGGGTGGCTTCTACTTTTTAGCTATGATGTCCCGAACATCCACCATATCGTTAGTCAAGTAAATTGCTATCCTCTACTTCTAATTAGTATAATTAGATCCATTAAAATAAGGCTTTAGATGGGTATAGATTCCTTCTTATGCCATGATCTTTTCTCACATAATTAAGACACGAAGCTCTGATACCACTTGTTGGTCCTAGTGCACCAAAAAGGGGGGTTGAATTGGTAGGAGATTAAAAAATTTAGAGAGAAGGTTATGTGTTTAAAGAACTAAGAAGAAGTAGAAGCAATAAAGATAATATATTTATAGTGGTTTGGATGTTAACAAACCCTATATCCACTCCTTAATTCTTCACAATTAGGAATTTCACTCAACTCAAAAAATTTTCCAAGCTCACACCAAACTTGTACAATGTGTTTTATGGCTCACACACAACCCTTACACTTTGTGTTTCTAGGCTCACACAAAACCTTATTTAAGTGTTTTAGATAAGCTCACACTTTAGCCTTGTTGGACTAGGGTAGTTAACCTAAGTCTTTGACCTCTTTTGATCTTGACAAAGGGGATTGAACAATTCTAATGTTTCAATTTAGTGTTGTTTTGCAATTTTTTTTGTTAGTCATTAAGTTAGAAGTTGGTTAGAAATCTTAGTCTTCAAATAATATGAAGTAACTTCTAAATCGAGACCACAATCTAAGATTTGCGACCGCGATCCATGAGAAAACTTGCTCAAAAATCAAATAGATAAAATCGTGGAGTCATTCTTGACTGCTACTCATCCAAAAGAAGAACTTCAAAAGTGACAGACGAATTCGTGGTGTAAAGCTTGCCTTAGTCGTAAGTAACTCAAGATGTAATCAAGTCCACAATCACAGCTTGACAAGTGTCCTAGGTAACCGTTGAAAGTTAAAAATCGTGATGGGAACTTGTTAGTAGCGACCGCGAACCCAAAAGAAGAAGATGAACACTTTTGGCAGATGAATTTGCATCTTCAGTTGCGTCCTATACCAGAAAGATCGCGACTGCTACTTTTGAGAGTAGGTGAAAGGCAACGACTATATTTTCCTGGTGAACTAATAAGAAGCTGCCACGTGGACTAGCCGTTAAACACAAACAAGGTTTTCCTTATGAAATTTGGAATTCACGACTGCGAATGAGTAGTAGCTATTGCGAATCAAGACTATCAAGCATTTAATGTGAAAATCTGTCTAGCACACTTTGATGATTTTGTACCAGTTTTATTGCAACATCTTTTTGGTGGGTAGAGGCTATAAATACCTCACCAAACAGATGTAAATGAAAGATAATTAATAACTTTATACCGAATCTCTTGCAATTTTGCTACTCACTCTTTTTTATTCTTTAAGTCATTATTGGGAGTGAGCATAAACACTATCTGTAATAGGTTATAGTGTGAGCTTGTCAAAACATTAAGAGAGGTTGTTGTGTGAGCCTGTCAAAACGCAAGTGTATAGGTTGTTGTGTAAGCCTTAAAACACAAGTGTATAGGTTGTTGTGTGAGCCTTCAAAACACTAGTGTAAAAGTTTGGTGTAAGCTTGAAAACACCTTTGAAAGATAGTGGAATACCCAATTTCTAAGAATTGGGGAGTGGACGTAGGATCAATTATACTCGAATCACTATAAACCTTGTGTTTCCTCTCATTTCATTTCTTTTCTCTTTTTCCAATCTTAATTTTTGTACACCAATTTAACCCGTCCTCCCCCCTTCTTGGTGCTTATGGCCAACAAACCTTTACAAGAGTTTTGGAAGTTAGGCTAACTCTTAGCCTAAGTAGAAAGGTGTTTAATGCTAACACCAACTAATCAAGACTACACAATCAAGAATAAGAAGTTATAAAGCAAATTTGTAAGAGTTTGGTTATAATTAATGAAAATCTCTTTCATTTACATATGTTTGGTGGAGTATTTATAGGCAACATCCACCAAAGAGATGTTACTCACAAACTATGCCTAAATCTCTAAGGTAAAATAGGCAGATTTTGCATTAAATGCCTGTCAGACTGATGTCACTGTTGTGGCTAGCATTTTATCGTCGTGATTTTCCAATTTACACTGGGAAACCTGAAATCACGACAGAGAACCCTATTTTATGTCTAACAGTTAGTCTACATGTCGATGTGCCATTGGTGCTCCAAGAAATATAGTCGTTGTGTTTCTCAGTTCAACAAAAAATCGTGATCGTGATTAATGTCCTTCTTGGGTGTGATTGAGACTGTGAATTCCTTTATTTGGTAAGGAAAAAACACTTTTTTTGGTTGTGATCATGATAGACGATTCATCCTTGCGAATTTTGATATTCCAGCGGTTGCTTTGGACACTTGGCATACTGTGGTTGCAGACTTGGTTCCCTTCTTTCAGCAATGAAATTTGGGATCGCGACATAGGACTTGAACATTATCGTGAATTCCTGTGTGATAGTCAAGTTTCCCTTAACTAGTTTGCGGCTGTTATTTCCTCCGTAAATTCTTATGGCCTAACTTCATCCATCTTTATTACACAGTTACGAATTAGAGGATACTAACCACGAATTTGGATGTCTTACTTAAAGTTAGAGATTTAGACTTCCATCGAAATTTCAAAGAAAACCTAACTTATACACTATAAAAACAACACTTAAACAAAATGTTAGTACTAATCAATCTTCATTGTCAATGTCAAAAGAGGCCTTTGACTTGGGTTTGACTAACCTAGTCCAACAGGGTCCTTTAATTAACTGTATAACCCAGGTTATTATATGTATAGATAAGTAGACCTATATACATATCTCCAACTATTCAAAATACCTTATTTCTCATATTCTTCTTATTTTTGAATTTTTCTCTCTCTTATCTTTGACTTTTTCTCTCTCTTATCTTTTCTTTCAATTCTTCTTTAGCTTTTAAGTTTTTTCTTTTTACCTTTTAATGCCATGGATCTTGGTGACATTGCTTTTGACTTCCATGGTGCTACTGTTGATGCTCTAGGGATGATTATTCCATGATTAATGAGTTAGTAGCTTTAATCACCAACCATAGGTTTGCATTGGCTTCTCCCTTAAGCTGTGTACAACTTAAGACCTTTCCTAAGAATCTTAAGCCTAACCTTCTAATGCTCTTAGTGTATGATCCTCCTTCATACCTATTTGGTGCCACTTTAGGCGAGGTTGGTTTTCTTTTTTCTCACTCTTTTTTTTTCCCTAATATTACTTGTATTGATATTATTTATTCTCAATTTCTTATGACTATATGCAAACACTTGAACTAGCTTTTAAACTAAGATAAATAAAAGAAAAGAAGAAATCTCCAAACTAGCTTAATAAATCTCATTTTCTTCTTCTTCCTTGATTCATTGATCTCTTGAACTATTACAATTAATCTGATTCATTGATCTCTTGAACTATTACAATTAATCTTGAGTTAAAACATGTTTCCCCTTATTTTCTCTCCTCAAATTGCCTTTTTGATTGTTCAAAAGGTCTCCTTTTACCCTTCTATTCCTTATTAATAAAAACTTTAATTATTTGGTCACTCATTCAAAAGAGCTAAAATGTAGGATTCATCACGTCCATGTCGCAAGTGCAACAATCCATTCTGGCCAAGTAGTCACATCCTGTGATAGCCACCTTTTACATAAGGACGTTGTAGCTTGCAATTTTTATGAAAGGTGTAACAACTAGCGATCGCCCTTCACTTGTATAAATATCCAACTTGGTCTTTGAAGTTTCCATCTTTGTTTTGGTCCAATTTCACTTTGAACTTACTAAAGCACCTACAAAGCATCAATATAGGAAATAACATAAATAAACTCAAAATAACTTAAATTTCATCATAGATTTACACAAAATCAAGCTTAAATACATTAAATAACTATGAACAAATTAAGTCTAATTAATTTTCCCACTTTTAAATTGTGACTTATCCCCAAGTGACAAAGAATAAATAGCCAAAATCTTTTATAACTTTTGCAAAATCTATAACTTCATATGCTTGTAATGGCAATCAGAAATGGCCTTGATTTTTGTTGCACTCAAATAAATGAAATCTTGCTTATAACTCACACCTTTTATCAGTCATTCAGGGATCAAAAGGATGAAAGGTCATACATTGGTAATAACCCCTAGTCATGGCACATAATTTAGGTCAATAGGGGACCCTTAAGGCTTCACACTAAATAAAAGTCCCTTTTTCAAAGTAGTGGTAAACAAAGGACCAAGGTGGGATAACACATTGGTATCATCCTTAAATGTAATATGGAGTTGCCACCAGACTTTAGTCGGGATAAGAATCTAGGGAAGGCAAAATCTGAACCTATTCAAAGTCAATTAGAAGGCCCATTTTGTCTTCACCACATCAAAGATCAGGTTCAAAAATTAGGTATGACTTAGGGAAGGGGTTAGGCACCCCCAAACCCCCAGATATTAGGATATGGCCTTTGAGCATCTTTAGTTCACTTTTAGTATTTTAACTGAGTTATTGATTAATCTAATTACTACCCCTAAATATACAGCTAAGCATAATCCATTTAGACAAACCAAGGGGAAAGGGGTCACACACTTATGGTATGAGGGTAAACATGCATCATCTATTCATTCTTATATATAATGGGAAGGGGATCATACATCATGGTATAAGGTAAGCATGCATAAACAACCACCCATGCACACAACATTTAAGAGGGGAAATGATTAAGACCAAATTCATGGTCCAACCCCATACACTCACACTTACACCCAAGAAGAAAAATTAAGTTAGTAATAAATTAACATGAAAAAAAATAAACAAAAGAGAACTTAAGGCTAACAAAGCAAGGGAAATGAAGACCATAGTGATCACCATACCTTATCTTCATAGCCAAAATGCTTAGCTTGTATTTATGTCTATAATATTCACATTATTTCACTACAAACCAAATAGTATAAATTATGACGTACATGAATAAGTGCATGAATCATGAATAATAGAGAGGATATGGATTCATATAAGGTTAAGCATTTGGAGGATATTAGGTGGCCTAAGGCAAAGATTCACACAAGTGAGGTCCTAGGGTCATTGAACCCTCACACACTTTGCTCGCAGCCTTAAGGTTTAAGGGCGAAAGGCTGTATAGTCTTGCATTGAAGGCTGTACAACCTTAGATTTTGCTTGGGCTTAATCTTTAGTCTTGGGCTTAGGTTTGGTCTTTGGACTTCTCTAGGGCTTCCAAAGGTCTTTTATCTTTCACATTGTGATATTCCTTTTTCATTTTGAGGATTTGGTTTACTGGTTGTCATCGTTTGGCTTTGTATTTATAGGTTTAAAATCTAATGCTCATAGTTTGCCCCTTACTTTATGGAGGTTGGAAAACAACATTTGAGAAATGGTAGTTTGAATAAGTCACGATAAAGTATATAATATAAAAATTAATGAGGACACCTAAGGATGCAGTTTCCTTAGCAGCTCCTCGAGCAAGTGCTAAGATTCTTGGCAGCCCTCTAGCAAGTACCAAGCTTTTTGGCAGCCCTTTAACAAGTACCAACTTCGTAGTATCCCTCTAACAAGTGCTAAGGTTGATCATCTTCTTCTAGTAGCTTTTGAGCAAGTACTGGGGTTCCTTCTTAGCAACCCTCTAGCAGATACTAAACTTTCTAACAACCTTCTAGGAAGTGCCAAGGTTGATCTTCTTCTTCCAGCAGCCTTCAAGTAAGTGTTGGAATTTCTTTTTGGTAGCCTTCAAGCAGATACTAAGCTTAATGACAGCCTTTTAGCATGTAACAAGGTGTTCTATTTTGCATAGATCATCTCTTATGAGCAATATCACACTTGCATTTCTTGATTTATGCTTTAGTCTTTCTCATTGATGATCCTTGGCTGAAGGGTGCCCCTAGGATAGTTCTTGTATCATTCGAGCCTTCCTAGCATTTGCAAGCTGAATCAAAGTCCTCACAGTCCTTTTGGTTATCCTAGAAGTTCATGCTTATCTTAATGTAACAGACTTATGTCTGTATATTATAGAAAATGTTTCCTTGGGTTTTGTCACTTTTAGGGAGGAATCTTTCTTGAAAATATTTTTGGGACCTTTAAGGGTTTAGTTTGTTATTAAAAAGGTTCATGATGGCATGATCTAGATCTGGTAGCTTGAAGTGTTCTCTAGCATTTTGAAAGCAGTGACAACATTTTGGGTAATTAGTCATCCTAGAGCTCTTTTAGGAGATTAGGGTATTTTAGTACATTAGCTACTATGGGCTCCTTAAGGAACTAAGGGTATCTTGGTAACTTAGGTGTAATTAGGCTTGAGAAGTGGTAAAGGGTATATTGGTAATTTGATTGTTATTAGGCTTCTTTGAGGAAATAAGGGTATTTTGTTAATTTGGGGCTTAATTGGGCTTAAAGGGAAGGCTAGATTGGGCTTAATGGGCTAGGAGCTAGGGTTGTTAGGCTTGAGGAAAGGCCAAGCTTGCTAGGCCTAGTCGGGCTAGTTCGACCCAGTAGGGTTGTATAGCTCGACTAAGGCTATATAACTCTATAGGGCTATACAACCTTCATTCGGTCGTATATCCTGGGGCCACTATAAAATGGCCTCGAGAACCTTTTGTCTTCATTCATCTCACTTCTTCTCTCTCTCTCTCTTCACTTTCTCTCCATAGGCTTCAAATGTAGCTCCTAGGCAATCTCGACTCCTTCTGATGACTAACATGGCCAAATTTCCCAATATTGAGATGCATGACATCCAAGAGGAGTTTCCCGATGAGGATCTCTCTACTCTTGATGCACTTGATCAATTGCAATCTTAGTGAGGGTTTGAGCAAGTGAGCCTATTGACAAACTCAACAACAAAGATGATTCCACCTGGCCACCCTCTAGCCAGTGACATGTCGATGGTCTATAATTTGTATAGTAGCTTAGCAAAAGTTGCCTTGGGTTCAGTAGGTGTCTTTTTCCTCTTTGTTCAATTTTATTTTTATTTTCTGTGCACCTTAAGTTTTAGCAAAATTTATTTTTTTTGTCTACCAACCTTGTTGATTATCATGATTTGTGTAACTTAGTCTTTATTCTTCAACTGGTATAAGGAAATAATTGAAATTAATTTATGGAATGTTTCATGAATAATTAAAGTACATAATTGAGTGAACAATCCATTATTTCTACAAATTTGCCTATTTTGTGGTATTTTGTCCTTGATATTTTTTTAAAAGATAAACCTTAGAGTTTATTCCCCTTTCATTCTTCAAATTGCATATATGCATGTTTGTCTTACTATTATTTTTCCTTTCTTTCTTAAGGGGATAGTCTCCTTCTAGAAAGGAGGTGGCTCTAGGGATCCTATTGGGGAGTAGGAACGTATAATGCATCCCTGGGTGGTGGCTTGCCTAGAGGGATCGAGATTTGGACTTTTCTATGGTTGCTTGCTGATAGGACACCAAAGATCAATTTATCAATGGTACACGCATTAGTGGAGTGATGATGGACACGACCTACACTTTCCACCTGCTATTAATTGGCGAGATTATGATCCCTCCTACAGATTTCATCTTTCTAACTAGGTTGCATTCATAAGCATTTCATTACCTATCGATTTTTAGGTACACTATCCCGTTCTCCAGTGAGATTATCTGTAGAGGGTCCTAGGTTGCGATTTCTTATTAAAGGAGAGCCTGGTCATGACATGGTTGAGTATTCTGACTAACGCTTTCATCGTTATCAACAATAGTTCTATTGAGGTGGTTGATCAACATGCTCATTATTACCTGTTATATGCCCTATCAAGATTTGTGTTATAAGACATAGACTTGCTACACCACTTTGATTAGGGATCTGCGGTGTTGGCATACCTTTACCATTACCTCGACCATTGCTCCCGTGGTCAAGGCTATATATGTGGCACCTAGAGAGTCCTTATTGTAAGTACCACTGGTTCCCCCTATTCTTTGTACATTTAGTGGTACTTTGTTATTTTAACCCTTATAGCATTCTTTATTGATAGGCTTGGGCCATCGAGCTGGGCCTATGAAGGGGTTGGACCTTGAGGATGGTATGGAGGGTGGTTATCCTTATTTTGCATGGTGAAGCATAGTAAGCTATGTGGAGTCTCCCGTGACTACCATGCATGCTTGTCTGAACATGATTACTCTAGGCCATGTATTCTCCCTGCATTGAAACCATCATATTAGTGATCATTATTCATTTTATTGTTTGGTATTATACTTATAGTGATTTTGCATTTCCATTGTAGCTACGTCTTCATTAGAGGGGTCCCATAGCGACATGGGCACTTGAGGTGACTGAGGCCAATATTATCTCCTATAGTTGTTGAATGATGGTGGGGCCTTCCATTTGTGAGTGGTACCTTAGAGAGCAAATCATTCATTAGTGTGAGGGTCTAGATGAGCACCTTATCCTATAAGGTCTGCATATGAGCTTGTTTTGGGTGAGAGACTCAAGGGGTGTAGAGCTAGCTACTATCCTCTGTTACACACCTAGAGAGCAACTATCTTCTGTGGGTGTTCCTTATAGATCTTAGATGATTGGCATGCTTATAGGGAACCTCCCTATGTTAGATATGGCTATTCAGGCATTCCCTTGCTATGCACCCGATGAAGGGATTGCTTTACAACACCAGAGTCGAGGTACCACTACTCAAGTAGCTCAGAGGACTACTACTCCTACTCTTTCATCTAGTTTTGGTGCCACCCAGAGTCGCAAATAGGCTCGTGGATTTGCTCTGAAAGATGTGAAGCTCATAGTGGTAGGTAGTTTGGCTTCCATACCGAATAGCTTGGTGTAGTCTTGCATAATTTCATTGACTAGGTTGATGATGTCTTTGAAGATCACTCGATCTACTAATGTTTTTGAGCCAACCGAGACCACTCATGTAAGTTCCTTGTCACTTATGCTTATTATGTCTTGGTTGTATTATAAGTTGTGCTTCTAAGAATGTTTCTCTTTTTTCTCTTTTCACTTGCAGAGTCCTTCCATCCAGGTAGAGGCTATTGTGGACCTGATTGCTGACCTGAAGAGGGCTATGACACAACGATGCATTTCGTATAAGTTAGTGAAACATAAAAACAAAACAACGCATGTATGCATGTCCATGGTTTGTGCATTGTATGTTTTATGTCCTACGCATCCTAACTATCGTGTTTCTTGTTGAAGATGATCCATCATCAGAACTGTGATCTTAAAAAGATGGATAAGTGGCTAATAAAGGCAGAGATAGAGATAGAACATCTAACATAGGCTGTTAGGGATCATGGCTATGTGGAGATAGATGGTGAGGCTATTGATTCTGAGGTGACACCTTCTAACAGTGGAGGTAGTTAAATTCCTAAGACCCTACCCTCTAGCCGTTTAAGACATTTTTTCTTCTCTCTCTTGTATAGTATATTTGGTAGTTATTTATGTAGTTGTACAATTTATTGGGCAATTTGAAAGCCCTTTCTTTTTGGATGCTTGCTTAAGATGTTTTAGGGCACACTGAGACGACCTCGCCTCCACTTTTGATCAAGTTTTGACATGGATGTTCTTTTATCTAGCAATATATATTCTAATTTTCTTTCCTTGATTGTGAGTCTCAAAATGCATGTTATTGTCTCTTTTATAGACATGTTTTACATAACAAGTGCCTAAGTTATTACTAATCTGAAAATTAAATGGAGGCTGTGCAAACTGTTTTTATTGATATAGGGTTGTACAACCCAACGGGAAGGCTATACAGCCCTATCATAGAGGGTTGTATCGCCATAGATCTGGCCTTTTGCTATAAAAGCCCACTTTGAGTCCTCTCTCTTTGTTTGCCTTCTTCTATTCGCTCAATCATGGCTAGAACTTTTCTAAGATCTATCCCTCCAAATCAATAATTTGTCTCGGTCCCCTTACTGCATTCATATTGATTGTCTTGTTCCCTTTAGCCTAGGACTGGGATAGGTTGCTTCTTTTTCCCTCATATTGCCTTTTTGATTCAGACTCTAATTCTTTGGCCTGCATGCCTACTTTTAGAAGATCCTCAAAATTTCTTACCAACATTCCATTGATTCTGGCATTGATCTTAGGTAAAGACCCTCTCATAATCTTTCTTACCTACTTTCTCTCAATAGGCCTTATGGTTGCTTCTGAAGCTATCTTCTTCCATCTCCTAATTTAATCAATTAAGCTCTTACCAGTCTTTTGCTTTAAGGACTCTAAGTCTTATGGTGTGACCTCTAGATCTGAATTACAAGCATAATGTTTTTCAAAAGCCTCTGTCAACTCTTTTCAGTATTTCTTAATAGTCTTTGGTTGGTTAAAGTACCATGTTTTAGCAGACCCTTGCAATGACAACTCAAAAAGCTCTAACATTGTATCAGTCGATACCCTAGATGCTTTCACGATTAACACATATGAACAAACATGGTTCTTAACATTCTGGATCCCTATGAATTTAAACAGCTCAGACATGCAAAAATTAGCTAGAAGTTTCTCAAATTTGCGAGCAAGCAGTTCTTCAATGTCTGTTGCATTTTTCAAACCCTTAGCACCTAAGCTTTCTATATTTTCTCTAGCTATCTATCAAAGTTGTCAAACCAAACATTCTCTTTCCCACTATTTACAATTTTATCAGGCCCAACTGTGTCATTACCTATGTCCTTAGCCATTTTGTTCTCAATGTATTCCTTTATCGTAAACAAATCATCATCGATCACTACTGGTTAAGGGGGCTTCCATGGATATTTTCCCTTTGTCAATCCTATCAGTATATATGTCGCATTTGTTTAGGATCTCATTAACACACTTGTTCACTTCTTCGGTAGTCCTTTATTCCATCATGTGGTTAAAGTCAACAGTTAGTCTCTCTAAAACTTTAGGTGGTATGTTCAGTTTTATGACTAGACTAGCTTTTTGACTCAGACTCGGTGTCTTAACTTTCCTAGCAAGTCAGTTGTCTCTTCTCTTTCACGAGGGCTTCGATAGAGCTATGATGATTACATGACAAGGGTTATCAATATGATGCATGAGCAAGTAATCGATATAAGTATATTTTGCACAAGATCCTTTCAACCTTATTTATGCTACAAACGAGGTCTAGTGGCTCTTTCCTAGATGGAGTCTTATTCTTTCTAACAAGGCGTAGAGAATTTATGTAGTCACCTAAGACTAAGGATAGTCGAAATCTTGAAAAAACATATACAAAAAAAAACCTAACCTAAAATAGTAACATCTTTACATTAATTAAGGAAGTATATATATGGAATATGAAGAAGTTCCTTGTGTAAAGAAGGTGGAACATTTACATGGGAATCTCATACAAGGTGGGGAAAGAGAATACATAAATATTTACATGTAGGGGATAGTTACATTAGGGAAAGATGAGATAACAATTGGTACTTACATTAGAGATATCAAACTATGTTCTTTGAGTGGTTTAAAAGGTTGTTAATATTAATGGCTCCCGTAAGCTTGAGGGGTGATTGTCATGATCCCTCATTTGATATACCCGAAGGTGCTAGGCTCATAAGCGATGAATCCTCCTTCGAATCTCCTAAACTCAAATGGAGCTTGAGTCTTAAGTTTAGAGAACCATTGTTTTGTATAAGGGCACTTAGTGCTCTTGGTAAAGTGTGAAGACTATATGAATATAGTGGACTATATCGACAATAGATTTAAAACTTAACAAATGAACCAAAGATTGAATGCGAAGATAATTTCAATCCCCAACAGAGTCGCCATTGTGAGCACCTTGATTTCACAACTGTACTGGAACGAGTGGAATCTTACTTGTGATTCCCACCTGTTATCAATGATTGGGGGATCAAAAGGATGGGGAATTAAATGTTGGCAATACCCTTACTCATGACATGTGATTTAGGTCAACAGGGGACCTTTGAGGTTTCGCGTTAGATAAAAGATAATTTTTCAAAGTAGTGGTTAATGGGGGACCAAGGTAGGACACACACTGGTAGCATCCCTAAATGCAATGTGTAGTCACCACCTTACTTTGGAAGGGGCAAAAATCTGAGGAAGACAAAATCTGAACCTATTCTAAGTCAATTAGAAGACTTATTTTGTCTTCATTCCATTAGAGATCGGGTTCGAAAATTGGGTACGACTTAGGGAAGGGGTTAGGCACTTCCAAACTACTCGGATATTGGGATTCGACCTTTGGGCATCTTTGGTTCACTTTTAGTATTTTAACTAAGTTATTGATTAGTCTAATTACTGCCTTTAAACATACAACTAAGCACAATCCATTTAGACAAACCAAGTCATCACACTAAGGGAATGGGTGTTATGCACTCATGATATGGGGTAAACATGCATCATCCATTCATTCACATACATAATCATTCATAATAGGGAAGGGGATCATACATCATGGTATAAGGTAAACATGTATAAACAAACATCCACACACGCAACATTTACAAGGGGAAATGATTAAGATCAAGTTCATGGTCTAATCCCATGCACTCACCCTTATACCCAAGAAGAAGAAGCAAGTTAGCAATAAATTAACATGAAAACAAATAAACAAAAGAGAACTCAAAGCCAATAAAAAAAAGGGAAATAAAGCCCATTATGACCATCATACCTTATCTCCAAAGCCAAGGTGCCTAGCATGTATCTATGTCCATAATATTCATATTCTATCATCACAAACCAAACAATATAGATTATGACATATAATGCATGAATCATGAATAATAGAGAGGATATAAACACACATAAGGTTAAACATCTAGAGGATATTAGGTGGCCTAAGGCAATGATTCACTCAAGTGAGGTCCTAGGTTCATTAAACCCTCACTCACTTTGCTCATAAAGAGCTGAAACATCTAGGGCAAAACTTGAGATGGGAGTAGCTAGAATGGCCATATGAATCCAAGACTAAAGTTCTAAAAAACACTATTCACATAATTATTAATAAACTTTAACACAAAAAGGGACATCAAGGTTAAGGGAAACCTGAGTTCCTCTTGTGATCACTACCCCTAAGGTGTCAAAAATAGAGCCAAAAATAGGATTTAGCAATCAAAGAATCCATAAAACACATAACATCTAATCAAGGCATCAAAGGACTATAAATACTATTCATATGACAATTATGTATTGTAGCTCCAAAGGGATAGCCAAGGTAAAAGGGAGCTTAAGTTCCCGACTTGATTATCACCTCAAGATTTCAAAAAAGAAAAAAAAAAAACTAAACTTATTATTCATAGGGATAGGTAAAACATATAAATAGTTTAAGTGAGAAAAGTAAAAAAACCATTTTGAAAGCTAACTAAGACTTCATTTTGAAGTGAATAGGTGTCCTAAGCCATAAAGCCTCTTTCTATTCTATCACTGAAGTCACCAAACATCCCAAAAAAAACCCCTAAAAGTAAGAAATTTGAAGAGAAGAAGAAAACTTGATGCTGGATTACAGGAAACCTGGGTTGTACAACCATGTATAAGGGCTGTATAACTTAGGATGAGGGTTGTACAACCTAAGATGATGGCTGAATAGCCTATTGACAAGGTTGTCCAACCCTCATTTTCTGGGTTGCAAAACAAAAAAAAAAAAAAAGGAGAAAGGGGAAGGAAGAAAGTCTCTAAGATGTTCAAACAGTGTCTTTGCCCTTAGAAGCTCATGATTAACTTAATGCTTTTTAAAATTGCTTAGAGAATGCACAATCATAAAAGGAAAATGGCTTAGTCCTACCTTGGAGAGAGTGGGATAGGGTTAGGGTTTTTATTTTTTTATGTTTGTGGGTATTTGAGGGATAATTTCTATAAAATAACCTTAGGGTTTCTAAGTCTCTTCCCCTTCTTCAAATATAGGGGAGGGGTATTTATTGATGTTGAGTGGGTGCACAGTGCTGAAATAGTTCTAGTTGCACCATGGACACATCCAATCATAAAGCAAGAGAGTGTTACTAGAATTAGGATTTGCAAGTGGGTTGTACAACTAAGAATTGGTTGTACATCCTTATGTCAGCATTATACAGTCTTAGGGTTTAAAGGGGGGGACCAATTATAGAAGTTTCTCTGGACTAAGTTTTTAGAAAGGCTGTAAAACTTTGAGGAAGGCTATACAGCCTTGCATTGTGGGTTATACAATCCTGTTTGATGGGTTGTACAACCCACTAGATCTGGTTGGCGGCCTTAGATTTAGCTAGGGATTGGTCTTTAGTCTTGGGATTGGGCTTGGTCTTTGGACTTCTCCAGGGCTTCCTAAGGTCTTTTATCCTTTATATTATATGATTTCTTTTATATTTTAGGGATTTGGGTTAGTGATTCTCATCATTCGGATTTGTATTTAGAGGTCCAAAATCTGATGCTCATATAATCACTCAAGTACTGCAATTAACATACAAAACAAGGAATCATTTTAAAATAAATGAACTTGGATTAGCTTACTACATTGAAAAACAAACTCACTCTTTTGTGGAAACTTAGAAGCAATAAATCTTACTTTACACATACATTTCAATAATCATTCTAACTAGATTATCAATAGGCATAATCATTATATAAAACATGTTGAATGACCGTTAACTTCACTAATTAATAATAAAAAGAATAACTCTAACCATATGAGATCATTAGGATTCACTTTTCTTTTAAGCATATTACTTTTCAATTTTTCTTTTTTTCTTTTTCTTTTTCTTTTTCAAGATGTTAATATGCTTTTTACGCAAATATAAACATGTTAATGAATGCACTTAGTTACTTTACATATAACTTTTTTCGAAATGTTTTCATACTCATGCTTTTAGTTTATCGTTTTATGTGAAAATCAACATTGGTCATTAAGATCCTTGATTACTAAGCATTGTAAAAATAGAAGTAGTTATTTCTCTTTCTTTTAGTTTTACTTTGATAATTCCTAAATCATCTTTTAATTCACTTCATCATTGTTAATTAACAAAGCATAATAACAATTCATTTTTCATTAAGCTCGTGCAATTATATCTATTCATAACTAGCCAAATTACCTATTTCACTATACATGCAAAATATAATCTTATTGAATTCAAACTATCCTAAATTAATGAGTTACACTTCATAACTTAACAACTAACTTAAGACTTATTTATCTTCAATTCATTCTAAGAATGACATTGTCACTTGTAGTAACCTATAATAATTACCAAATAAATCTCAACAAAGCTATATATCTTTGTAAAAATCATAAAAATTTTTGGCCTATTTAGCCTTGGATATAGGTACAAGTATAATATAAGTCCAAGCATAAGATCATAATCTTGCTCGCTACTTAAATTTGGCATTATCCTCAATGACATGCATCTTTTAACATAAAAGTTAAAAGAGGCAATATAGAAAGAAATACTCCCTTGTCACCTTAGTGGAAGGTTGATTGCATCCAAATCCTCTCTATGCATTTGCCTACATTACCATAAACACTAGAGAAAATCAAGTAGCCAACCCAAGATAAAAGAAAAAAATATAAACTAATTAAAAGAAATAGAAAAATGTAAAGAAAATTCCAATTCAACTTAACAGGTACATCATCACATTGTTCTAAGGTGCCACGCAAAATAAACTTAACTTTGATGCACAAACACCTTGCATTAGTTGAAAAATAACTCAAACATTCAATCTAAGCATTGTAATAATGAAACAAGTCTAATACATCACAAAGGAAAAGGAACATCAAAGATCAACAATGACAAAAAAAAAAAAAAATCTCCCAAACAATGTGCATCAAGGTGAATTCGATAGAAAAGACAAATCATTGTTGGATCCAGCTAGATATTGCCTCAATTTGTAATATTGGTGCCTTTGTACCTTCCCCATCCTCACTAACCTTGCATTTATAGTTCCTAACCTTTGAAAAACTTGATTTATGTGGTCCCTCTTATCTAAATTGCTTCTCATGTTATGGGAGAGTGTTAAGAGGTGGTACAATTAGAATTTCATCTTCACTTTCCTCCTTTTTTGAAGAATCTTCCCATTCTGGTGGTCTACTTCTGCCTACCTCTCCCTTAAGCTTCTTTGGTCTAGTGATCCTTGGTGGTCCCAATTTAGATGTCACAATTCCCATACTTTCTAGTGTAAGAAGTTCCAAAGTCTCCATACTAGGTAAAACTTCCTTATTGATTTAGTTAGGGTCAAATCCACATAAAAGCATAGTCAATCCCATAATTTGCGTATGATGTTTAGTTATACCCATTAAATTTTGGAAAAGATGATAAGTCATAGAGACTTTCAATTTATTTTGAGCACACCACATGCAAAAGAGTTTTTTCTTAGACATCCTGGCCAATTTTTGCTTCCCAAGGATAACAAAGGCCATGATCTTATAAAGGATCATGTAACACCTATCCCTAATTGCCCTACTTGAAGCTTAATGGTAGTTTAAGTCCTCATGTCCTAAAATACTGTACCAAAAGGCATTTACACTAAAATTTTTAGGTTGATCACACATTCCCCCTCTAAGAATGCCAAAAGCATTTCTCTTAGCATTTTGATTGATTTTATATTTTTATTAAAGATTCTAAAAGTAAGGATTGATTCATTCTCATCCTCAAAGTGAAATGTATAAAAACACACACGATTGAGCTTTTTATAAGATAAAAGTGGTGTGAATGCAAACTTTACCCAACCTAAACTACCTCATAAGTCTTTCATCTTATCATTGTTTTCTAATTGCACCAATGTGGGTTCATTTAGAACCTACATGCAATATGCACCCTAGACTAAAGAGATAGAAATTTCTTACCTTTTTCATCATTAAAATGAAAAAGGGAGCATTATATTTTGATGACAAATCTCTTAGAGCTCTTTGGTTTTGTTTCCCTTTTTACCTTGATGATGGAGGTCTTAAAGACATGTTGATATGGTGAATGTTTCATAAGTGTGGTAGAGGTGGTTTTAGAAGAGTAAAAAAGCAAAGAAGTAGCTAAAAGAAAAAGGGAAAGTTTATGCTCAAAAGACTTTTAAATGAGCTCTACCTTTGAATAAGTGTTTCAATGAATGTGTGAGTGAAAATATAAAGGACAAAGGGCTATTTATATAATGTGGAAGGCTATTTTTAGTTGGAGCATATTTGGAATTCAAATTGAAACCAATTTCCCTCCGTAAAAACTCCCTCATAAAAGTACCAAAATTGGGGTTATCATAGCCTGTAACACATATTGCAAGCGTGATAACCTAGGTGGCTTTTTGGAGCAAGCCGTGTTGTGGGCTATGACGCAAGTCATGTTCTGTGACTTCGCTAGCTTCGCTTCCCTTTGGGTTAGTCATAACCTGTGACTTTAATCGTAGGTGTGATAATGCCTAGGTTTGATTATTCAAAATTTTGATGAATTTTATTCCTTTATTGAAAAATAATTTCAAAAACATTTTTTAAACAAATGAATAATAACAAAAACCATTAAATTAGGTCTTTCAAAATGCAATTTCCATTCCAAACTAGATGTAAAACATCAAATTAAGATCAACAAACACCAAACAAACATTAAACAAACATTAAAAACTCAAAATTAACATCTAACTAAACTTTAAAGTGAAGTAAAATAGACTAAAAGTAAAAGGAAACTTCATAGTTCTAAGACTTAAAAACCAACATCAAAAGGATTAAAACTTTAACCTAAGAATAGAAATTCTCTTCTCTAATGTTTCCTTAGCCTTCATCTTTTCCCCTTTTGGCTTTAGGAGGTCTTCCCCTTACCTCTCTTAGGTATGAGTGCCTCATGCTCTTTCTATCCTCCTTCCTCCTCTCACTTGAAGAGTCTTTAACCTTAACATTCATAACATTATTCTTTTTCTCCATCTTTGTAATCTTTTTAAGGGATAACACATTGGGAATGCCCTATGATAGGTGTAGAAAGTTATGGCCTTCTTAGGAGTGAGTGCTTTTTTGGTTAGAGGTGGAACTTTAGGCTTAAGCATTTTAAGAATGGTGGCACGAGGGATTGGGATGGTTGTTCCTTGATCTTAAGTTATGAAAGGTCCATTTTCTTTGCTTCAATTGATGCTTAAGGTAAGAATTACATCAAAAGAGTAACTTCCCTTTATTTATAAGTAATGGTACCCATCCTAATCCTAATAGGATTTGAATTGCTAGAGTTTCTAGAACCTTCTACATACTTAGACTATACAAAAGCTATTTAACTTTATCATATTTACTATTTTGACATGGAAATTAACTAAAGACAACTTAAGCAAATGTTAATAACATTTTTAATGCAAAAATTTTGGGCATGTAACACTTAAAAAATAAAATGCACATTACTTATGAACGAAAATGGTTACCACCCTTTTGGCAAGTCTCCTCAAGTTGATTTGCTTTGATTATCTTAACTTCCTTTACATTCTCTATTAAAAACATATCATAAGATGAAGAACTTTATTTAAGAATTTAACTAAGAACTAAGTAAGCAAGTAAAATTCATAAAATTGTAATGAAAAAAATAAAAACTTGGATTGCCTCTCAGGAACACTATTTTAAGGTCTTGTAGCCTGTCATTTCTCATTCTCATTCTGGTGTAAAAGTAAAGTGAAGGAATCCTTCATTGTTGTTTGGTTTCATAAGTGCCATTGATTTTTAAGGTTATGCTTCAACTAATGGAATCTTACTTATGATTCCTACCTTTGATTGGTACATGTTTTGGATCAATTGGGGATCGCGAAGATGAGGGTTATATATTAGTACAAACCCAAGTAGTGGTATGTGTTCTGGATCATTAAGGGATCCTTGAGGCCTCTCACAAGATAGAAGTTCCTTTTAGGTCTTGATTGGTCAATAGGGGACCATGGTGGGACAATACATTAACACCATCCCTCATCCAAATAGAGTCACCACTTGACTTTGGTTAGGACAAGAATTTAGAAAAGGATAAATTTTAAACATACCTAAGTCCTTTAAAAGGTGTAATCTGTCTTCACTCATTAGAGTTCAAGTTTAGAAATTGAGTATGACATGGGGAAGAGGTTAGGTACTCTTACACTGCCTAAATTTAAGATTCCAACCTTCAGACATCTTTGATTCATAATTACAATTTTAGCCTTCTTATTGATTAATTTGGTTATTAATCCTATGCATGTTTCTAATGCATCATATTAAACATATTATCTTATAGCATTACTCACATGGAAATGGGGATAGGGGTATCATCATATCTCAAAAGGGTGGTCTTCCATAATCCATTAATATAAACATGCAACTCAAAATCAAAAGAGATATGCATCTTAACCTAGAAAAATAAATCAAACATGTTAATTTTCATGTTACAATCAAATAGATAAAAAAAATTACACTAACCTAAGTTTAAATGATACCATGAATCAACACATTGCCTATTCCCATAATCATCTCCAAGCTTAATGAACCTAGTGTTAGGTTTTGTAGAATGAACACAGTGGAAAAATAAAAATTTCTACATATAGAACCCACCAAGGATCCATACAACCCAATTAAATTGATAGGGAAGATATAAAAACCTACCAATTCAAGAAAAGATCATAAGATTATTGGAAGGTAGAAAAAGAATTTACACTGGTAATACCTAACGTCAAGCATAGATTATAGATTGTTAGATTTAGAAGTACCAGAATGATGAACATCCTCTGCAGGTATCCACACATGCAAGCTACCTCCAAAATGATTAGTGTGCTACCACTATGGTTTCTCTCTCTTTAAAATATTTTCTTAAAAAGGCAACATGAATGTGCTCACTTGCTATAAAAAAAAACTCTAAACATACATAATCTTAATAGTTAAGATGTTTATGTCAACTCTTTATCTTAAAAGATACAGATAAGATTATATCATATTATATTTTAACTTTTAAAATGAAATAAATATCTAAATAAATTAGATAATATTTTTAATTATCTTAATTATAAATAGAGAGAGTAGTAAAATCCTATTTCACTTTGGGCCTATTTTATGTGTGTGATCTTGTAGGTTCACATAATATTGGAAGTGGGCTAAAACCTATTTATGACCCTATAAGTCATAAGTGGCTTCTAGTAAGACATTATAACTACCTAAATTATGTGAAGGTCAATAGCATGACCTAACCTATTTTACAAATAGTATTATAATCATTTTGTCACATTATATCTCAATTGAACATAAGACATGTATCATGTCATCCTTATACACTTCAATTCTTTCTCAATCTTTAAATAGTTTAATGTAAAATGACATTGATTACCTTTATCAATTCATTTTTGCATGGCCATGCAATCTCTTCAGTCTAACTTATCGAAGGGCCTAGAGATATATTTCTCATAACTATATAAGGGACAAATTCATTCTTAATCACTCACATTCCTCTATATGATTTACTTCATCTTCAATATTAGTCTATCTAATCATCCGGTTAAAGATAATATTAGATTGTATCAAAATATGAAGTTCATCATATTGGAATCCATGATGATTTTTAGGTTAGACGATTAAGTTAATACTATTGTATGAGAATCACTTATGACAATTTATCCAGTAGTGTTATGATAACGGGCCCCTCCAATATAATTTTCTTAAACATGTATCTATGTGTTTGAATTAATATCACATATTCATGACTAATAAAATATAGTAATCAATTAAAACACATACCACTTGTCATTCATTATTATCCTAACACTAATGACCGATTAGGGATAATTTAGAACAAAATTCTTTGCACCTAAAGGTTTTACTATCAAGTTACGTACTTAATGACATTGAATAGAATTAATTATTCATGAAATTTATCATTTAGCCATAAACAAAAGAGATATAAAAATGCAACCATGATATTATTAAGAAATATCCATTATAAGAAATGGCCTACGACACATAACTAACACCTAGTATGCATTTATGTCCTAGTGCCACATTACCCACAATCCCAACATTAGATGAAAAAACATATGAATAATGCTAATAACAAGTAAAATTACCAACATATAAAGTTAGCAAATAAATCATAAACATATGTTGTAATAATGACATGCAAATGCATTTTGGAGGATAGGAAGGTCTTGAGCAAGTCATCAAATCGTCATAATGGAATCCAAAGATCATTGAATCCTTACCCAAAGTTGCTCAAAAAACCTAGAATATCCATAAAAATACCACTAACCAAGAAAAGATTAGAATATCAATAGGTTTAAAAAGGAATATTTCATAAGGCTAATGATAAACGTAAAGTATTTACATGTAAAGGTGGCAAGAGTGGGGGATAATTAAAGATCAATCTTTCTCCCCAAGTTTAACCAAATGGTCATCTTAAAGGAAATTAAAACCAGGGAACAAGCTAGATAACTATCTTCTCTATCATGGTGATGATAGTTGAAACATAACAAACTAATAGTTGTTATAATAGACATAATGATGCAATGCACTTAAGGTCATTAGGAGTGGTAATACCTCTCTTAATCATATTTAAAATGCTATTAAAATAAAATAGTCAATGCAAGAGAAAGGAAGAAACATAAAGAAGAGTTGGAAATGTTAAAATAATGAAAACTGAGCTCCATCTTGATCCTAACTTTATTTATTGAAGGAATATTTGCCATAGGCCTTAAAACCTACTCTTATTCTACCATTGAAGCTCCCAAAATTCCCTAAGAAATTCCAATTATGGAAAGCAAATGAATGAAGAAGAGGGGTGAAAATCTTATTGTTCCATAATCAACGCAGGCTATACAAACCGCTTCGTGTCGTACAGACCAACTGATGGTTTGTACAACCTACTTAGTGGCCTATATAAACCACAAACAGGCCTATATAGACTATTAGGACTAGTGTTTGTAAAAATGAAATAAAAAAATGAGGAAGAAGAAGAAGGGCAATGAACCTTGGATGCTCCTTTATGGTTGTCTTACCCTTAGAGGAACTATAGTGTTAATAAATCCTCCAAAATGGAAAGGGAATTTATAAAGTCGAGTCATAATGCTTAGGTTTTACCTTAGATCTTTAGGTGAGTACTTCAAGCGTTTATTATGGTGAGTTAAGTGGCAATTTTGGTAGCATAATCTTAGGGTTCAAAGGACTCTTCCTCCTCTTGAAATGAAGAGGTATTTATTAAGAGGGAATGGGCATACCTGAGCAAAATGGCTCTGGTCATACCAAATATGTGACCTTCGGTAGATAGGATAATGAAGGTTTTAGAATTAGGATTTTTAGGTTCTCTACAATGTAAAGAGGTTGGTTGTACAACCATTTGAAATTCAATAATCAACTCTTCCAAAATCTTGTCTCTGTTAAAAGTTAGTTATTCTTGGGTTGGCTTGCTTGAGTTTATGGGTTTAGTTTGGGCTTGGTCCAATGTTTCCTTAAGCCTTATTCCTTTGTTTTACAACCTTTCTCTTACTCTTTGGGGGTATTCATACTATTATTTTTCATCATTAGGCTTGCATCTCAAGGCTCAAAGTCTAACGCTTATAGTTTGTCCTAACTTATAGGGCTTAGAAAATGATATTTAAGAAATAACCATTAAATAAGGCACAACAAAGCAATGTTGAAAATGTAAACATTAAAAAGGATACCGAAGGATACAACTCTTTAGCAACTCCTCTAATAGATACTAAAGCTTTCTAACAGGTACTAAGCTTATTCTGGCAGCTTTCTAGTAGGTACAAAGCTTGTTATGGTTGCTTTTTGACAGGTATTAATGTGGGTCATTTGCTTCCAGCAGCTCCTAAGTAGGTAGTGGATGTCTTAGTACCTTTTTAGTAGGTATTAGGCTTATTTTAGTAGCTCTCTAGTATGTATAAATATTGGTCATATGTTTCCATTAGCTTCAAGTAGGTACTAGATGTCTTAGTAGCTTTCTAGCATGTACTAGTATTGGTTGTGTGTTTTCAACAACTTTCATACAAGTACTAGATTTAAGGTTGAAATTTAGTTATCATTCTAGCTAGATAAGAGGTTCAATAGCTCTCTAGTAGGTACTAAAGGATACTTCAGACTCTTGATAACCATTCTGGCATGCAAAATTTGTTTAGTAAGCCATCTAGCGTACACTGGGGAAGTTTTTATGTCATAGCATCCCTTTTGTCATTTGTTATGGATGAATCTATGTGTGGGTAATTGTTATATAGTAAAAATGGTTCAAGAAGCCTTTTGGTAACCAATATGGGTAATATTTCTTTTAAACAATTATCTTGGTGTGAAATTGTTTAATAGCCCTTTTAAAATCTATTGGCAATGGCTTTTAATGTCACGAGGGTATTCTATAACTTCTGTAGTGGTCTAGAGGTTTGGATTGGTTATTTAGGTTCTTCAAAGTCTAGGTGCAATTTGGTCATCTCACTACAAGCCAAGATATACCGATCGTGTACGATCTTTATTCACACCTAGCCATCATAACTTCGGGTATGGTAGGTTCCATTTTCTCTTCCTATTTTAATTTTTTCTTTCTTCTTTCTTCCATTTTCAGTACTTTAAATTTTTTTAGGCACTACCTTGAAATTTATTTTGCATGCAAACATTAGGTTATTCCAAAAAATTAAATTAGATTGTAAGACACTCACCTTTTATAATTCTAAAATCTATTAATCATTTAGTAACTGATTACCTTGACTTGCATGCTTTGCTTGTTTCTTGATCTCTCTGAACAAAAATTGCTTGGATTAGTTTTATGAAATAATTTAGAAAAATGAAATGCATACTTGTAGGGCTTGGAAACTTTATTTCCAAACTTTTTCCTAAATTTTGCTGGGTTTTCATTGATCCCTATAAATTCTAAGAATTCTCAAGTTAATTGTGATTGTACTTTCAGTAATTTTTATGAAATTTGTAAATAATTTATTTTGAAAATTTTCATGAGATTTTGTGAATTATTATCTTTGTTGATTATGAATTTGGTACTTGCATTGTGAGCAATTGTCAAAGCTAGAGCTTAACTTTTGGTGTTATATTCAAGGTCTTTATTACATCTCACGTACACTTGCATATGAAAAATGAAGATTTAGTTGCTTAATGTGTGACTTGCATACATAAAATTTACTGCAATTGTCCATTTATTAGCTCTAATAACTTTATTCTAAATGTTTTCCTCCATTTGCATGCATAAACAAGATTTTCATTTTTTATTTGGTACTTTGCATATTTCTGTACATAAAAATATAAAAATATAGAAAAATGATTGATTTGGTTCATGTTATACATACTTGTGATGTTGTTTCGATTTCAGAGTCTTTTATTGTGCTTAGTTTAATTTTCCTTAATGTATTTGTTGTGACTATCCCTACTTTTTATTCTTGTCATGTAACTTTAGTTTGTTGTTTATTGTTAGGGCGACATCTTCTTTAGTAAGGGGAGAAGAGTCATCACATTGGCTAATTTATGGTTAAGAAAGCTACCTCTGCGCATGATTGCTTGTTTTAAGGAGAGAGGGCTCCTACCCTTCTTATGAACGCTTTCAAATAGGGCTTCACAGAGCGATGCAACTGTGATGTAGGAGCTGGCAGAACGATGGATAGATACTACATATATTTTTCACTTGCCTTAGATTGGGGACTTGCCTTCACTCCTGGGGATTTTACATTAATGATAAGGATCAAGTGTTTTGGGATCCCACTTTTGACTGATGTAGGAGTCTACTACATGATCCTGTAGAGGGACTATGTGCATCACTTGCTTGGGTGTGCCCCTAAATAAAGGGGAACCTCAATTTTAAGTGCTCTAGTTTGAAAAAAGAGACTCTTAGTGCTATAGATGACAACCCTTAGGAGGTGATTGACCATGTGGCTCGCTGCTTCCTCCTATACAGTCTTACAAAGACTCTGTTTTTCAACCTCAAAAAGAGGGTTGAGATCTGCCTACTATTACTCATTGAAGACATGAGATTGATCTAACACTTCGACTAAGGCTCTATCATGTTATCATTACCTGGATCATTGCTACTGTGGGCTCTCGTATTATATTTTTTGTCATTTTATTTCTCTTTTATTAGATTAACAATGTGTCATTGATAAGCTTGGGCTATTGAGTTGGGATTGTTGGTAGGCAATAACACTTTACATGACATGGAGGACTATCATTCTCGCTCCATGAGGTGGAGCTTTGCTACCACAATGAGTCCTCGATGAGGGTCACGCGCTACCACTTGAACATATTGATCATGGCTCTAGTACATTTGATTTGTAAATGCAAAAAAAAAAAAAATTATCAATTTTATATTATTCAAGGATTTGGTTAAATACTTATAGTGATATGTATTATTATTTTGCTTCTTTTGCATCATAAATTAGACTGAAGGGGACCAATTGAGATATGGCAACCAAAGGCTATCGAGGTTGAAGAGCAATCTTATGGGCGATGTCTACTAGTGGGCTCTTGATCTGAGAGTGGTATCTCAATGAGAGAGTGTTGCTATGGTGGAAGGAGATTGGCGCGCGACTAGTGCCTCAATGTCCACCCTTCAACATGTTTTGGGCATTTGGCATGAAAGGGGATGAGTACCCGTATGCTTTTATACTTAGACTAAGGAGCAGCTCGTGGGTGGTAGTGTCACATATTGGACTTGGATGGTCGAGGCCCTGATAGGGACATTTCGATTGATGGGACAATCATTTGAGCCGAGCATAATGGCTCACTTAGAGAGGAGACTGATAGAGCCTACTCCTTCAATTTGAGGCTATAAATGGGCCTAGATTGTTGAGACTTCTAGGCTTAAGTCTATTGTAGTTAGCAATTTGGACCCTTTCTTAATAATCTGGTGGAATCATGCGTGACTTCATTAATTGGGCCAATGATGGTTTTAGACATCACTTAGTTGACATGCACATTTGAGCCAACAATGAACAACCCACGTGAGTATCGCTTTTTTGTATCTATTGTGTTTATTTACTTAATCTTAATTATGGTTGCCAATGTTGTGTTGGTTTGCAGATTCTCTGCATCTAGGCTTAGGGTATGTTAGACCTCATAATGGCACTAAAAATGACTATTACTTAGCAGACTCATAAGGTTTAGGTTAGTAAACATGCAAGTTATGCATGCATGAGTATGATAGTGTTAGTGTGTGCCTTTATATCCTAGCCATTTTTAATCCTTTTTTATTTTTATAGGGAGGTGGTCCATTTCCATGTTTGGGAGCTATGGGAGACATAGAACCAGTTGGCAGAGTTCTAGGCCCAAATGGAGTAGATTGAGTAGCGGGTTCCTATCGAATCAGAGGATTATATTGGTAGCTTAGAGGACGAGGATTGAGACAATCATAGTTGCCCATTTTATTTTTGATTTTAGGATTTTTCTTCTTTTCCACCTTTGGAACTATTAGACATTTTGGAATTGTAAAAAAAAATTATTGGGCAAGTTTTAAGGCCCTTTTTTAGACATTACTTTGGATGATTAGGATCTTAAGGGGATCTTTCGAGGCAAACATGCCTTTATTTTGCTATATTTTCACTCATTTTCAAAGATAGATGTTTATTTATCCATTCTAATGCTTTGCTTATGATCTAGATGAAATATTATGTGATTCCAATGTATTGTGCTTGCTTGTACCCTTCAAAATAGGTATGGTTAAATTTAGATGCAAGGGTGACTCTACTAAAAATTCTATAGGAAAAATGGTTTATACAAACCATTAAGCTATATGTATAGATAGCTTATGAAGTCTTTATAGCCAAGTATTACTGTTTACAATTATCAAGCACTATTCACCTTCTCTCCTTCTATAATCCTCAACTTTCACACCTAGACTTGTTATTTTTATACTTTTAATCATGTTAAAAACATTTTTGACGTCACTTCCACCTCAGAGTTGGTTCGATCTATCTTAGGTAAGTCTTAAGGCCCTTTGCTATCTTTCATTTGTCTAAATCAATACGAATTTTCTTTGAGCGACTTATGACTTATGAGATCCCATCACCCACTCTTTCCATTTTAGGGGAGCAAAAATCTATCCCTTACTAAAGAAATTTAATGTCATTTTCAATTGTTAGATTACTAGTACAGACTAGATTGTACTATCATGCTTGGGTTATATTCATATCCAAAAAATGATGGAATTATTCGACTTATGATATGATGAGGTGCCTAGATATACTATAGTAGAAGGGAAAATCCTCACATCCTTTTTTCTCACTCTTCAGTCTTCTTGGGGTTATGTAAGGGTAGCACAAGCCCATATATTGGTGGTTGTTCTAATGGGAGAGTTCCTTTTGCAAAGAAATGATGGAGAGATTGACTTGCAAATCATTGCCTTTATTAAAGGAATAAAGCTAAGGAAAATACTAGTCCCAACAATTCTTAGTAAAATCATAATGGGCTTAGATAGAGTGTCGCTCAACATCAGTGAGTCTTTCACCAAGAGTCCATGATTGCTTCAAGTATTAGTTTCTTCTATAGCCTATTATTTATTATTATTATTATTATTATAAATTTTTTGCCCTAACTTTTATCTGAATCTCTCTTGCAGGTTTTCAATTCAATGGGTTGCTTACTTTTATTTAGGGCACCCTTTTAAAATTTCAACCTAATGAGCCTTTCTTCTATATATGTTTTCTTTCATTTTTCAAAAATGGCTATAAGAGAAAGTGGATTTATTAAAGATCCCAACTATGGATGCTAAACGTTATTTCCTGCAACACTACTCAAACCACTATCTATCAAAGCCTGCCTCCATCGAAAAGACTGAGTGGTTGTCTCACATTACTAACTCTAATATCCATTGGACTCGGTTCTAATGGAGGCTAATTGGAATAGTTTTAAGGACACATGGAGGATGCGTGATCATTTTGACTTTATCATTTGACACTTTTTATGATCCATCTAGAGTCTATTGTCAGTTCAACCCCATAAAAGATGTAGTGGGCTTTCTTCCATCATTTACCAGGGATCTTTGATCCAACAATTTTTGGATAAAGTATAGGCTACTTGGACTGATTACTACATCTACCACATTTTTTTGGTCAAGACCTCTACCTCTGATGATGTTGATTTTAAGGTTTGATTGAATAGCAATTAATGGCATAAAACTCTTATCATTTACAACATCAATATGCATAAGGAGAGTGATAAACTTATATTCCATTTAGTTTAAAGAAATTTTTGACATAGGTTATGTTTAGTATGCAAATGTGCTTCCTTTTAACATTATGCTCACTATGAATCATTACAATTTGCATATTATTTATTAATTGAATGTATGATCACTACTTTTAATAATGACACATTAGAGTATGTGATAATCTCATTTAATGCCTTTGACTTGCTAGCTTTTGGTCCTTTATCCTTACTTATTGGTTTTTGTCCTTCGTTCTGTCATTCTACTATTAGCTTCTCCAATGGTCATTCACACTCTCCCGACTTTTGCTTTTATTTATTACATATTTTATGCCATACTTGTGCCTAAGCCTTCTTTTCGGGTTTTCAACTTAGTAGGCTCATCATCATTTTTTTTTCTCCTTTTTCTTATATATATATATACACCTTAATTTTGCTTAAGACGCCCTTTTATGTTTTTGACTTAGTAGGCTTTTTTACTTTTCTCACTTCCTCTCACATGAAGTACTTCTTCAATCTATCCAGTTTCATTAATTCAATGAACTCATTTCTATCTATATCTGATAGCTTCAAAAAACTACTCGAATAAATCTACTTGATCACATAAGGATCCTCCCAATTCAGCTTGAGTTTCTTCAAGAGTCTTGAATGTGTGGCCATATTGCCTTTAACACTAAGTCTCCAACCTTTATCGCATTCTTCTTAACCCTTTTGTTAAAAGTGTGAACTATTTTGGCTTGGTATTGTTGAATATGGTAGAAGGCTCTCAATCTTTTCTCATCTAATAAAGCCTGCTACTCAAATCGAATCCTTACCCATTGATGCTCAAGAATATCTATCTTAACTCACTCTACATGCTTCTTTATTTGTCAAACATCTTAGATGGACTCCATTCAGCATATGCTTGTGCATCATGCCATCACAAACTATAAATTATGAAGCTAGCTTTCAAATTATGTCCCTATCATTCTTTTAGCCTCTTTAGAGTATTCACTATTCTCCAAGTATTTATGCACATCATAATACTAGTGTTCATCTACATCTTTTTAAGCCTATCCCAAATAGAGAACAAAGTGGCAAAGGCGTTAGCTATTGTATTATCTTCTCTCGGAAGATAATGGAACATGACCTTTTGGAAATCTTGGTTAACCTCTTTAGATGTTCCAAATATAAGGTCATGCATTCTTTTTCAATTCCCATTTATCAGTCATCTAAGAAATGATCACTAATGAATCCTTAAATACTTCAACCATTTTAACCCTCATTTGGATTAATGATTCCAGCCCAAATGCACAAGCTTCATATCAACTATATTATTGGTCACCCTAAAATCTAATTTCTTGGCCATTGGGAACAACTCTCCTTCTTGCGACACCAAAATTACACTTATACCAAAATTTTATTCTTCAACCCTAAGGTAGCCTTTAGCGGGGAATCAAGGGAGCTTAGATTCACTATCTATAATTGGTAATTGGGCTAGATATTCTGTAATTGGTTGACCTGTGATCACCTTCTTAGTTATATACTTGATGTCCAATTTTATTAGAAGTATCAACCATTTTGCCAATTTTCCAGTCAATCAAGGGCTTCATACAAGTACTTAATTGGGTCAAGCTTTGAAACCACTCTAACTGAATATGACTAAAAATAGAGTTACAACTTCTTTATGGCCCACACCAATGGCAAACATGTTTTCTCTATGTTGTTGTACTTATCCTCATAAGGAAGCAATTTCTTACTAAGGCAGCATATAGTGTGCTCATTCCCTTCTCTATTTTCTTGTACCAACATTGCCCCTATAGAGCTCTCTTCCATTATAAGGTTCAATCAATGGCTTTCTCAATTTTGGAGGTCTTAACACTAGTGGATTTGTCAAATATTCTTTTATCTTCTTGAAGGCCTTTTAACACTATTCATTATATACCATTAGTTGATCCTTCCTCAACAACTTGAAAATGGATTCACAAATAGGAGTGAGTTTGGCTATGAACCAGCTAACACATTAGAGATAGCCTAAAATCTTTTAACCTCATTCTCTATCTTTGAGGAAAACATATCCTGAATGGCCTTTACCTTATTTGGGTCCCCCTCAATACCCTTCTCACTCACCATATTTCCTAACAACTTGCCTGATGTAACTCCAAATACATACTTCTTAGGTTTGAATTTGAGGTTATATTGATATACCCTTTATAGGAATTTCTCTAATGCTTTAAAATGTCCTTCTTGTGTTTCAGACTTCACCATCATGTCATCTACATATAACTCTACTTTTTTATGGATCAAGTCATGAAACAAAGCAGTTGCCATCCACTTATAAGTTGTTCTAGCATTTTTAAGGCCAAATGGCATCCTTTTATAGTAGTACTACCCTATTTGATGATGAAAGCAATTTGTATCTTATATGCGATAGCCATGAGAATTTGATTGTAACTAGAAAACCCATCCATGAAAGAGTACATAACATAGGTCGCAATACTATCTACTAACACATCAATGTGCGATAAAAGGGAATCATCCTTAGGGCATGCCTTATTCAGGTCTCTATAGTCCACACATCCTTACCCTTCCATCCTTATTCAACACTGGTACGATATTAGCCAACCATTCAGGGCAATTGATTATCTCTATAAACTTAGCATTAAGCTATTTTGCTACTTCCTCCTTTACTAATTAGGCCCATTCTAGTCTCGCCCTTCGAAGTCTCTACTTTATTGGTCTCATATGCAGATAAGTTAGAATCTTGTGTTCAACTATTCATCAATCAACCCCTAACATGACCTCATATATCCAAACAAAGACCCTTTAATACGTCCTAAGTAATTGTTAAAATCTCTCCATTCTTTAGGCGTGACATTACTGACAATGAGTAAGATTTTTCAATTTTCTTGTGTGCCAAGATTAAATATAATGGTATGCACAAAATTAATAGTAAATATGCTTATGAAATAAGGCATGCCATACCATTAGGAAACACATCACACCAGTAAGCAAATTTGTCATTCATTGCTTTAAACTTAAAAAATAAATACATCATCATTTTGGAAAAAGACTAGAGACAGGAACATCAGAGATATCAAGAATGGCTCTTCAGAAGAAGCAACAAGAGCTTTTTCAATATTAGTCTTTTCTGGATTTTCCTCTTCCTAACCCTTCTTTTCCACTGTTGCTTTAGCACTAACCCTGTCCACCTATTTAGAACCTGTTTCTTCACCACCTTCAACACTAACCATGGCCTTCACAACCTCTTTAAAATTATGTTTCATCTGATCATCCCTAAGCTCAACCTTCATAAAGCTTTCCCATAATGCCATTCTATCCATCTAAACCAGCCCACTTTCAAATGACTATCCTTATATGGCTTCATGCTTTTCTACATACTCAATGGAATTTACAATCATGTTCTCAATATCAACTAAGTTAAGCCCTATATACTTCCTTTCAGTAAAATCACTCTTATTCTGGTCATTGGGCATTCTAGCTTAACTTGAGTAACTTGCTTCCCCTTAACCCACTTTCCAAAACTATTAGTCCTCTAGATACTATTTATATTCCTCATCAAACATCTTCTACTTATCTTTCTGTGGCCAAACTGTCTAAGGGTTGTATAAGACTACAAATTGACCTTTCTCCTAATCTTCTATAACCTTTATAACCTATTGCTCATTATTTTTCTTTTTCTTCTCGCCCTTTTATTAGATGAATCATGGCACTTCTAATAGCCAGCTTTCACACTTCCTAACTGCATCCCAAAGAATGCTTCTTTATGGTCATCCATAAGGTTAGGATTTGCTTGCTTCTCATCTTCCTCAGTTGTCCTTTTATCTATCTCTCTAACTACTTCTTCTTTCATAAAGAAATTAGATAAAGGACCTCGTCATCTTACACCAAATGCTTATATTGCTTCTCGCAATAACCTAAGCCCCTTCTAGTAGTTTGTGTAGGAATCTTTGGAAATTTAGGCACACCTATTAAGTTCGACCTTTAACTTGGAAGAAAGTTCATATTCTTCATAATGTTTGCCACCTTTAGGTTAACCATTTATTCATAATCGATGCAACTTGAAAGCTTTATAGATGTGAAACAACCACCCTCAGTGTTGACATTATTTCCCATACTTGAACATAAATAGTTACCACCTTTCTGTAAGGGATCTTGATTTTTTATGCATGGTAGATGGCACACCTCCTAATGGATGACACTCTAGCCTCTCTAACAATAATGAGAAAGTAATGGGGATATCCAACATTATAAACTCCACCATGGTTTCCACTACCTAGTCTTTACCTTAGTCTTGAACACATTCACAGCTAGCCTTCTATTATCATCATAAGCTCGTATGATATACTAAACTTTTGCAATAATTTTAAAAGATAAATATTGGTCTAGATCCTTCATCAACTATTGCATATGGAGTTCATCTCCCTTTCACCTCGACTTTTATGAATAAAGCCAGATTGTGATTTCTTCTTTTAGATGACAAGTCCTCATTAGAAAAAGCAATATTTTCTTTATTAGTAACTAAAGCCACTATGTCCTTGGGTGTTACATCTTTAGAGATAATCAGACTCGATAAAGCTTCAATCATTGCTCTATTATGCTCTTAAGAGGTGATGAGCAATTCCTACATATTGATCTACGCTAGCATCTTCTTCAACTTCCTTAAGATAGGATTCTCTTCCTCTTTTTCCTTTACTAAAGACTTTTTACTTCCTTCTTAACCCTTAGGTCCTTAGGGGCTTCTTTATCTAGGTACTACTTTCCATTTCTAGTTATATAATTCACCTATTTCTCTTCCTTCCCTTTATCATTCTCTTCCTTATCCTTATCATCCTCTCCACATTCAACTCCTCAGTCTCCTCATCTGAACTTTCCCAATGATTAATAGCACAAGCAATAACTATAACCTTCATAGGGGTCTCTTCCTCAAAAGTGGTCATTACAACCTTTTTGGGAAACCTAGAGTCAATCATGAAGATTCTTAGTTCGGGGGTGGCACATTATGGTAATTTGGAAGTAGATTCCCTTTTATGCTAGGTCTCACAGAGTTAGGTGGCACAATACACTATAAGAAAGCTGCAACATAACGATAAAAATCAGCAATGAATTTTAGCCCGTTGTAAAATATCGACGAAATTATGATGGCACGACAAGGAGCGACAATTAGTAGTGGAATAATGACAAACATCAAGGGAAAGTTACCAATAGAGTTTGTATCTGTCGCTATGCTTTGTGCCCTTTTATGAAGGCAAATGTAGCAAGAGAATTGTGAGGCATTAATGAGGGATTTTTTTAGTGGGAAACTGATATATGTCGCTAATTTTAGATGTTGAACTTAGCGATGAATTGTGTTCATCGCTAAGTGTGTAAGTGAAATGGATGTAGTTTCACTTGACCTTAGTGACAGATTTTGTCATTCGCTAAGTAGATTGTACGCCTGGCAATGGACTTGATCTGTTGTTAAGTTAGTAAGTGAAATTGTTATTGTTTCATTTATACTTAGTGACGAATTAGTTCGTTGCTAAATTACAAAGTTAAGAGAGTGTTTGCCCCCTCCCCTATCATTTTCTTCCTCATTCTTTCTCAACACTCTCTGCCTCTCTCTCTCTCTCTCTCTCTCTCTCTCTTACATTCTCACTCCCTCTTGCACTATATTTGCCTTAATTGATTTTCTTTTATCCCTCTCTCTTCTTTCTTTTATATTGCTCTTAGTTTTTTCTATCACACTCTATGGATCTCGATTTCTATCCACTACTACTATGTCCTCTCAGTATCGCTCCAAGTAAGTTTTCCTCTATTACTATTTTTTTTTCAATTTTTGGTTTCTTTCTATTTCAAACCTAGATATTAATTTTAGGATTTTTTTTCTACGACCAAAATTTTGGTGCTCCATTTTAAATTTGGGGGTTTTTGCAACTTTAGTGTTTGTTTTTGGGTGTCTTAATACATTTTTTGTTTCTTTTTTTTTCTTTTCTTGGATTAATGTATTTTTTTTGTTGTTTTGGGTTTATTGTTATTTTTAAATTTTTGTTTCTTGGGTATTTTGGTGTGGCCATTTATGGTGTATTGGTGCTTTGGAGATAAATATTGATTCATAAGTACTGTTGGTTGAAGTTTTGGGTTTCATTGTTGGGATGATACTTTGCTTGGATGGTAGAGGAATTTTTTTGAAGTCACTAAAAAAAAGGTTTTAGCAACCAGCATATTTGGTTGTCACCAAAATGGATAACGACCACATTTTGTATGTGGTCACAAAATCATCTTCTATGGTTGCTACTGACTATAAGAGACCACGAGAACTATTTAGAGACCAAATAAATACCACATTCATGTGGTTGTTATTTAGAAACCACATTATGTGGCTTCTAAAAAATGTAGTCACTATTTTGTGGTCTTAATTTAGAGAATACAAGTTAAGTGGTCTTTATTTAGCTATCACATTTGAGACCACTTAGCTTCTGATAACTAAATAATTAAATAATTTATAATATTATTATTATATTTACATTTAATTTATTATTATTATTATTATTATTATTATTATTATTATTATTATTATTATTATTATTATTATTATTATAGTCTGAAATGAATTACGAATTGCAAATAACGGAATATAATTAATAACTAAATGAAATATAATAATGTATAATATTAATGTTACAAATGCACAATACTGAAAATAATAAATATTCAAATCCTAATGTTACAAAATCAAGTCATAGTATTGTAATACTAATGTTACAAAATCATGTCATGGTACTGAAATACTAATGGTACAAATGTCCATGCCTCGTCCTTGAATCAGTACCTTAGGACATTCTAATGCCATGAACATCATATATCTCTAAGGTCATCATCTTCAATCTCAGGCTAGTTATCATCATACTTCTTTGAATCATTGAATCCTAACAACAAATTGCATATTGAGATCATAAAACTAAGAAAATTATTAAAGGTTAAAATTCAAATTAGATTACTCCCAAATAGAGTCCGGGCAGTGAGAATAACAACAAAAGAGAGTCCCTTATAACAAGAAAATAGCGCCATACTTTCAAGGTTTGAAGCCAAAGGAAAAACATATGATAAAGATTATTACAATTGTGAGATAAAGCCCTATACACAACATAGAAATTTCTTAATACAACACAAGTTCTTTTCTCAAATATGTTATAAGAAAATACTTCACATCCTTTGCAAAATAAACCTGCAAATTCACTCAACTTTACTACGAAAACAACTTATTTCTCAGACTAGAACAATCATCCCAGACTATGTTCCTAAATTAGCAACTCTGAAGAAAGCAAAAACAATCATTCCAGACCAACAAAATGCAATAATTTCATGCCACAAACAGCAGCAAAGTATTAAAGTAGTAAATTTCACACAAAGCTATAACTTCAAGTATAGTCTCAAAGGATATGCCCGCTAACAAAAACAATACGTTACAGACCCATGCACAAAGTTGTAGCTAGCTGCTTGCTAAGTTAAGACCAACCACAGACAAGGATTGATTGCCATATAACAAACAGTAATTTTATCAACGTATAATTAAGATAATAGTAATAAAAATTAACCAAACAATTCAAACAACAAATGCTTGAAATGAAGCACATAATGCTTCATTTTTGTTTGAAATTATCAATGATACAAAAATATCAAATTTCAATATTAAGCATTTAATTTATAGATTTATATTATATGTTGAATTTCATAACCCCATGAACTTTTGTACTCTTATCTTGTTGGCTTTTTTTTTTTTTAATAATAAAAGAAACTTTACTAAGAAAGAAATTTAAAGAAAAAAAAGATTATACACCTTAAAGGACAAGGAGTCGAGGAATCCTAAAACTTAACAAATGTGCAAAGGACATTAGAATTCCAAGACTAATGACAATGGGTTTTAACTTCAAAACTAAGAACCAAGATACAGGCAGAAACGTATCTGACCACCATTCTAACTTATGTTCATTATCTTACCTGAAATGAAGCATATAATGTAGGAAGGAAAGGGTGGTCTGGCATACCGAGAATTTCCCTCTCTGCACAAGCTCTATGCACCTGCACCAAAGAAAAGAGTTCATGAGGATAATATAGGATGAAGGAATCTTCATACTTGAAGGAAAAAAAGACAAGCTACCGAATTTCTAACTTTTCTTATTGAAAAGTTGTTTAAGTTCTACACTTTATAATCATGTTCTTATTGAATTTTCAAAGTATCATCAACAAGACCAGAATACACAAGATATAAGGTAGATATTATTACTTAATTTAATAAGAATGCCCTGCACACAACACAAATCATCCACATAAGGATCATCAAGCGAGCATCGAAAAAAGGAAATGCCATCAAGAAAATTAATCATTTTATATTACCTATTGTTTCACTCCAAGTAACCACATATTCATCATCCTCAATTATACCCTAGTCATGACCACAGATTCATCGTAATCAATTATAGCAGAAATAACTTTCCACAAAACCAAAAAGCAAATCAGATTAGAACATCAAAGGAAATACAAGAAATTACAGTGGTGCTCTTTATATAAAAAATCTATAGCAACTTCTGCTCCAATTTGTAACAAATAACCACATTTAGTATCAATGATTTGACATAAGAAAAGAAAAAACACTGAACACCTCAGATTTCGTAATTAACCAAGAACTCAAGTCCATTAAAAAAAGGTTATGCACTATGTCATGGTGGGGCTACGTAGGTAGGACCTATCTTCATTATTGTTGGGTTCACGAGATCTCCCTATCCCAACCAAGTGACTACTAATTTTATTTCAAAATTGTTCCACTGGTGTGACAAACAGCCACCATTTGCAAGTATTTTCTTGTTCAAGTTACACTCAGCAATGATAATCATTAGAATGAAAAATTATACAGTAAAAAATAGGGCCATTATAGATCAACCAATGTACATAAAAAGATACGAAAAGATTAAGAATTAAACTCCTAATTAAGTAAAATAAACTAACTAATCAATAAGTAAAAGTTACACAAAAGAACAATAATGAATAGAAAGGATGCAAGAACATAAATAAACTCTAACTTGAAACAAAATAAAACTTTTTCCTGGTTAAGCTACAAGGAGACCAAAAGGAAAATGCAAATTACTTAGTCCTCATAATATGTACCAGTTTATATATTCCTGTCGTAATTATATATACATCTGTAAAACAAGACAGTATATATATATATATATATATATATATATATATATATATAGATATAGATATATATATATAATGATAAAGCCATTGAGACAATAACTTTGTATTGCAAGTTCGCTTCTTAGCTTGCTTTCTGACTATGAACAACACCACAGATCTCAGAAGATAAACTGCTAATACACATAAGGTATATAACAAAAAAGAACCTTAGATACATGGACAAATCTTCAATCATTCAAGAGTATAGTAATGGTTGATTAGCTCAATAAAACAAGTTCATTAGAGAAACTAAAAACAGGGTTTTGCATCCTTCAATTCACATACATATTTTTTTGTTTTTTATCGCCAAACAATTCACATACACATTACATAGCATAAAATAACAGTAAAAATTAAAAAAACAAAAAGGGAGGAAAGAAAATAGAGAATTAATGCAGCAATATCAATATGGTTATAAATGGATGCAAAGCATAGCTTGGAACTGTCTCCACATAAATCCTTTGTTTTTATGTTCAAAAAGAAAAAAACAAAAAAATCTCGAGCAGATTCCATCAAATTCACAAGAAGAAAAAAGAAAAAAAGATTTGATCCTGACAATAATGAAGATTTTGAGAACAAATTGGACTCCCCTTTGTCTCAAACTAACTAGTGAAATGAATGTGCTACAATCAAAACATCGATTTTAGACAGAATTTCAAATGAATGTGCTCATCTACTCTTTTTTTTTTTTTTTTTGATAGAATTTTAAATGTTTCAGAAATGAAGGCGAAAAAAGAAAGAACAAGAGGAAAAAGAGTTAGTCACAGATTACCTTGTATCTCTCTCTTTATCGATTCTGTTTTGTTTAATGGTTTAGGACTTATTAAGTGCTACAATCCGCTAAAAAATTAATCAGTTCACAACTATATAGAGAGAGTGGATGGATTTGGATTGATTTATGAGGATAAATGCTTGGGGCTTAGCTGGCACTCACATGAGATCGATATTAGATGTCAGTTCGCAGCGCGGAGCAGGAGAGGAGTTCGCTCAGGTGTGGAAGAAGCTGCTATCGGTGAAAGCGGTGATGAGGCGGTGGGTGAAGAAGGTGTGGCGGGACGATGGGAGATTAAGATAACACAAATTTCAGGCAGAAAATTCAAGTTCCCAAGTACATACTTGGACATTACTCACGGAAACAAGCACCAACCGGAGACTTCTCGATTTCTCCTTTGATTTTGGCTCGGGCGATTCCTTCAATGTTCTTCGCCTTGGCAGATGGAAGGATTAGGGATTATCATAATTTGTTTGTTGTTTTACATTAAAATGCATCAAGTTTAGCGACAACAGTTAACGTGGTCGCTAAACTTAGTGTATTTCATCGAAGTATAGCAACCACGTCATGGTCGCTAATAGAGAAGTCTGATGAAATGCGTCGAAATTAGCGACCACGTGACTTGATGTAATTCAGGAAAGTTAGCGACCACACGTAGTCGCTAACTTAGAATATATTACGTATTAAATAATTATAATATTAATTATAATTACATATAATTCTATAAAAAATAATTATATAAGTATATTTTAATATTTTTAGTATATATCTATATAATTATATTACAATATTATTATACATATTATTTTATAACTATATTTTAATAATATATAATTATATAATTATAATTTAGTTATATTATAGTATATAATTATATTTTACTTATCTAATATATGAAGTGCATTAAATTTAATATATAAATATATTTTAATTATATTATAGCATATAATTATATAATTGTTTTTAATTACATAATAAACAAAGTGCATCAAATTTAGCTATCATATTGTAAAATGGAACCTAAACTTGTTCAATTTTATCAAAGTTAGCTACCATTTTTCATGTGGTAGCTAAAATTTATGCATTTCATCAAATTTAGCTACCACATGCCTGTGGTAGTAGCTAAATGGGATACGTTCCAACATATTTAGCGACTGCTATACGTGGTCGCTATTTATCGTATCTAACAGCATACAACTATGACTATGGTAGCAACAACAGACCAACAAGTCTTCAATAACGCCACTGTCCTCTTAGTATATTGCTAATGGAAAATATGATACCAAAGCTATTTTAATCTTAATATAACAGAAGAATGAAAGCAGTAATCAAGTTGGCTATTGGCAAGAGAGATTTGGAAACTCATAGTGTATTGCAAACTAGGCAGTATTTTTAATCAATGTGTTATGCCTTCTTACAAAGATAACTCCTCCTTATATAAAGTGAGAGGAGAGGATAAGATCGAATCTAATCAATCTGGCAACCACTAAGAATTACAAGACAAACATGACTCATGGCACATTAAGCACACTTTTAATTCAATCATATGTCTACAGTGTTAGTAGGACAATTATTTAGAAGACCACACACTTTGTCTATTTAACATAATAGTACACCCGTGACTACTTTTACTTAATTATTGGCTTGTGAGTGTGGGAGATAGGTTCATGCTCTCATAGTCTTCATCTTTTCCACGGGCCTCTATCTTTTCCACCTCATCATCTGAATAGTGGAATTTCATGTAGCGATCATAGGCCTTATATGAATCTTGAGAATCTGGTTATGGGATGAAGTTTATCTCTGTTAAATCATTTTGGAGACGCTGTTTGGGCATAGACAATTCTTCCTAGTTGCTACTAGCATTGAGAAGACCTTGTTGGTATTTGATTGGTAAGGAATCCCAAGATGTCTCTTCCACTAGAGAAGGCCAGATTTCTTTTGGAATAGTCTTATTTTGTCTGTACATGTATCTCTGAAATTCTCTAAACTATTCATGATGGTCTAACGCATTTGTCTAGAGAGAGTATTAGTATTCCTTATATACATGAAAATAGGCCATTGGTCTTGGTGTTTCTTCTGAAGGTCCAATCAAGCAAGGTCTATGAAAACCAAAAAGTACTCTTATGAAGAGCTATCTGTGGCTTATAATATTGATACCTTGCTTTCAGAGATTATATCCATCAGTTGAGAGGCTGGAACCATTCTAGGAAGCTAATCAAATAAGGATTGTATCGAGACCCATTCCAAACCTCTATTAAATATGGCCATAGATGGTAAGGGTGAACCTTCATAGCAATGGTGTATAAGTGACAAAAATACTAGAGGAACACCAATAGTTCTTTTAGCCATGTCCATCCTCCATTATTTGTTATAGTGAAATCCATAGACCTTGAGATAAGGATATGGAATCCTAAGATATCCATGAATATGGGCTCGAAGGTTTTTAGGAGGATAGTCTGGTAAGCAAATAGCTGTTCAATAACCACTTTGGATATTTTGGAGTAGGTGGTAGGAAGCTATATTTTTGGAGGAACTCCAGTTTTTAGAAAGGCTTCTTGAAAAGTGTTAGGATTTGAATTTTGAGGAGTGCTAAATGAAGCAGAGGAGGTTGCCATCAGGATGAGAGGAAATGTAGCTTGCTTGGAGATTAATGAAATAGACTAAGATCTGGATAGTAAGGCTGGAATGAGATTAGTATCTCCTTGTATATGCTTACTTTGAAAGTGTACTTACTAAACCAGTCTTTCAAATGAAGTAAATGCGGGTGAGGAACATTTTTGCTTTTGAACTCTAGTATACATGGAAATGAAGAGCAGTCCATTATTACTATCAAGTGATGTCCAATAAGATGAAACTCAAATTTTTTGATTCTGTTTTTTATAGCTAAGATCTCTTTGAAAGTAGAGTGGTAATGCATTTCTGAATTTTTGCAAGCTCCACATGCATAAGCATAGATCCTTCTTTTTCCATCATTTTTTTCAAGCAATATGGCCCCTCAATAGTTGTCACTTACATCGGTCTAAAGGATCTTTTTTCTTAATGAGGGGATTTGTAATGGTGGCAAATCCTGCATGATTTGCTTTATAGTTTTGACAACTTACATGTGACTTGAATTCCATTATGGTGGATCCTTTTTTAGTAGATGTTGGAGTGGTATGGTGTGATCTGCAAAGTGGGGGACAAAATCCTTGAGATAGTTAGCAATTCCAAAAAATTGTTGGGTTTGCTTTTTTATTAGATCACTATCTGGGAATCGTAACAGCTCAGCAGTGATGTGTGGTCCTGAATTGTATTGACCATATTTGAAATCCATACCTAGGAATTCCACACTTTCCTTAGCTATCTGCAACTTAGTGGGGGACAACATGATGCCATATGTTCTTGTTAGATCTATGAACTGCCTTAGGATCTGTTGATGAGATTTTACATCTTTGGAGAAAATCAAAATGTCATCAATATAGATAAGAGCACTATGGAGAATTGGTTTGTAAATCCTTATCATTGCCTTCTGAAATAGTGATAGGGCGACATTGAGGCCAAATGTAGAAGGTTGTTTTTAGTCTATCCTCTATTTTGACTCCTAGCTACCAGAAACCTACCTTGAGATCAAACTTAGACAAAATCCTTCCCTACGACAAATGAACAAACAGTGAGAAAATCTTTAGTAAGAGGAATTTATTATCTTTAAAGAAGTGGTTCAATGGTTGATAATCAATGACAAGCCACTTCTTGCCTCGGGCTTGTTCAGATCTTTTATTCATATAGAAGGCTTGGCAGGCCCAGTTGGAATTAATGGGCTCAATAATTACTTGGGATAAGAGTTCAAAACACTCTTGATAGGCTAGCTTTTGGTCTTTAGGGTTCATGCCTTAGGTGAGTTGCCTTACTGAGGTTAACATCTTCATTAAGCTTAAATGGCATACTTATGAAGAAGTCTATATTTGTCCACAATGAGTTTAAGTTTTTGGCTAAGGTTGTATGGTTGTCTGCATAATGGTAGGCTTAAAGTTCTTGGGTTATGTTTAAGAAGGTAGAAGGAAGTTGGACAGTTAAAGATTGGCCAGGAATAGAGAAGTCATGGTAGTAAAGGGTTGAAAATAGTTTTTGAACTTTAAACCCATTGGCAAAACTCATAGCCTAGCAAGCTTCCAATAAAGATCAAAACCCACAACTAGATCTTTGTCAGGCAGAGAGGATCCTAGAAACCTCACATGAATTTTACAGCCCAAGAAAAATTGTACAGTCATGGACCTTACTGTGATAAGGCTTGTATGGAAGACTTCACTATTAGTAGCCCAAAAAATTTTGTTATAGGGCTTCTAGTATTTGGCAGGAAGGACCTTTGGATTCATCATGGATAGATGAGCTCTTATATCAAATGAAGGCTACTGCCTTGATGGGCTTTAAGTATTTTTCTAGGAACATATCGACAAAGGCTAATGGAACATGATGTTCTCCTTGCCCTTTCGAGGCTTGTATGGGAAAGCTAGCAAGGGGAACCATAACATTGCTTAAAGGCAGTCTGTGGTATTCACACTCATCATTAGAGGATGAATGTTCTTGGATGGCAAAGACAGTTTCTCATGAAGCTTCATCTTCTATTGAGAAAGGGATTCTATGTCTATGCCATCCAAATCTTCAACAGTAAATACTTAAATATGTTCAATCATTTTTATTGCCAATTTAGCTTTGCTTGGGTAATTCTTAGCAAAATGCCCTTTCTTGCCATATAAGTAGCACATGTCTGACTTTTTTTTACCTCTATATTGTTTCTTCTTAAAGAAATTATGTTTATTTCTCTTTGAGCCCTCTTTTGACCTTTTGACCTTAAATAATGCTTCTTTTTGTTCATCTGACAGAAGCAATTCTTGTCATCTTAGCCACATTTAGTCAGAAGAACCATCCTTTTGTAAGATTTCTTTAATGATGAATTTTTTTGTCATCCAACATTTGATGAATGACTTTGTGTTCATTATAAAGCTTTTCGAGCCCTTGAATAATGAGCTAGTACATTTCTCCAAATGTTAAATCATTTACAAACTTCTCTTTTTGGCAAATTATCTGATGCATCGAGGTGGCTAGTATCTCAGGAAGAGAAGTAATAAAGGCTTTTTTAAGATCTAGACTCACCCATCCACCTAACTAATAATATCTTTTAGACATATTTTGGAAATGTAGGTCCAAATCATTTTTTAACAGTGAACAACACCACATATAGAAGTATTCTCTCCTAACGATATTAGTTGCTTCTTGGGGTTTTCCCACAAATTATACATAAAGTATTCCTAAGAATTCTACAACTTCTGGACTTTGAACCATTCTTAGCTTTGAATATTCATCACATACCATATACTAATCCTGCATTCTCCCTGTTGTTCTTGTCATAAATTCTTCTAAGACTTGGCGGATGACTACTCCAAGCTTTTTCATTTGGGAATCAATCCACACCTTAAATTCCTGAAACCTATCCCTATATAAATCTGGATGGATATTATCATGGGTGAATCAATGACCTTCGTTGTGGTAATTAGGTTTTCACTCTTATTCAGGTCTTGAGGTATCCATATCATTAGGGGCATCTACAGTATAAGCAAGATTTATGGTTGACTCCTGTGTATGAGGACCAACCATAAACTAGATAGAGTTTCTTCTTCTTCTTCTCCTTCATCTTTTTCATTTGAAGTAGAGTTTGAAGTATCAAATTTAGACTGAGAGAGGAAGTCTTCCGATTGGGAATTAACCATAGAAAAAAAAGGGATAAAGGTAGTTGTTTTGTCCAGGTAGGATACAATAGGGTTCATCATGTGAGTTTCAGGTGGCTTTTGATGGCTTGGTTTCTTGATTGACTCTATTAAGGTAGTAGTGTTCATGGAGGTATCTTTGGCTTCAGGATCCATAAGGAATTTTTCAGCTCACAGCTTTTTATGGAAAAGGTTAGTGGAAAGACCAAAATGTTCTTATTTAGTGGAGGTTGGGATCCTGAGAACTTGAGGCTTTACTGGGTAGGTCTGAGAAATTGGTATTTCAAAAGGGTCATGGATTCAGTACTTTGGTAGGCTTTAAGAAGCTTGGAAGTCTTTTTCAATCCTCTTTAACTGATCCTTTAGCTTCTAAATCTCAGCTATTTTTCTCCTTATTTCTTCGGTCTGAGCCCTTTGATCAACTAATCACATAACTTCTTTATGTTTTTCCTTCAATTGGATCTGCAATCTAATCATCAACTCATAAACATCTTTTTAATGTTCTGAGAGTCTGTCATCCACCTTCTGGACTTATAATAAGACCTTCTCAACCTTTGATTCTATATCCTAGACTTAAGCATTATTGGATTGCCAGTTAAGGATGGCTTCGACTGGCGTTATGCCCAGAGGTTAGCCTTTTGAATCAATTCTAGGAGGATTCTTGATGTTTGCCATGGTCTGTATTTAGGTATTAAGGTTGGTTTGGTCTGGCAAAGGAGGGAAATCTTCCTCATAGAGAGGAATTTGATACATACAAATCTGAGGTAAAGGCATCAGTGTTTGTTTAATGGATAAAGATGATTCTTTCTTAATCCCTTGCAAGGCTTGTTTATAATAAGGGAGATGGGCTGTGCTTTGGGGTTTTTATGGTGAGGTGAAGAGGTTTTGGTTTGAGGATATGGGTTTGGTGATGGTTGAGTTGTGACAGGGTTCATACCATATTTGATAATTTAATCATACTTACCTGAAGGCTCTCTAAGTAATTCTACTGATGGATCCCCATCTTCAAACCTCTTCCTCAAATTCTTCTCCGAACACCCCCCTTTTTTTCTTTTTTGTCTTTATTTTACCCATGCCTTTCTAGTCATAGAGACAGTCATCACAGTCACACTGATTGAAGAAATAATGACCATTTCTCTTAAATGGATAAATAGGAGTCCTATTATTCGTGAAATAGGCAATCAACATTCCTACTTTTATCTCATGGGGAGTCATCATGAACTGAGTTGAGAAGACACTTTCTCCTGATAAGGGCAAAGATCTTTCAAACTTTATCTCAACTGTTTCATTTGTTCTTCTAGAATACACTAGTTTAGAAGACTGAACAAGTTAGGTACTCTCATGCAATTTCTCATAACTGGTTATCCATTTTTTAGGAAGCAGCTGAAGTAATTTAATCCTAGATATTTGTCTAGGAATATGGATACAGGTTAGAGCATTTTGGGTGTCTTCCATGATTAGTAATGTGTCATTCACATGGGGAAGTGATAGATCAATGACATGGTTCTGGATTCAGTAGATCATTTGGTAGTGAAGAGTAGTCGCTCTTGCAGAAGCGACTTGAGGAGCTCCAGTGATCTAGATATGGACTTTTATGGCATTCAACACATGCAGATCTCATAGAGATAAGTTGAAGTTAGGATAGCATGTAAACATTACTAATCCCACATTTAAAAAGGTTTCCACTATTCCTATGACTGCTTGTTGATACTCCAAGTACTGATTATCTAGTAAGTTATTCTTGTAAAAACTAGCAAGCCTTTTTGTCCATGATAACTTATAGCAATCCTTATAGCTTCAAAGTGGATATATGAGTACTCCAGACTTATCCATTGTTGGATGAATTCAGGTGGGATTTCGAGGGTAATGAATTGTTCCTTTCCAGTTGCCTGAACAAAACATTGATTGAAACTATAAGACTGGACATATTCCTTAATAGATTTGCGAGACTGTTGAATTAAGGTTTTGATAGATCTGGTCCAAGAATTCTTGTTCTTTTAGAAAGCATCATAGGGGTTAAGAAAAGAAATACATGTATCTTGGATCTTTTAGTTATTAGGGATATAGTTTAGCTCATACAAGTAGTTTATTTTAGAAGAAGTGGAATGTCTAAAAGTAAGTAGTGGAGGAATAGTAGCTGTTAAAGGTTTAGTAGAAGTGGTTTGTGAAGACAAGGCTATTTCAGAAGTTGAGGATGTAATAACACTAGGTGTTTCCATAGTGAAGAAGTGCCTCTAACCTCCCTTCATACATATTGCCTGCAAAAATGAATGAACTAGGCTCTAATACCATATCGACACATGAATAACATACACTCACCTTGGATAACATCAGTCTAGATTTATACAAGGATAGGTTCTAGGAATTTAGGACGTGAATTGATTCCCAAATGAAACAACCTTGTCTTCACAAACCACTCCTACTACACCTTTAAAGTTACTATTCCTCCTTATGGTACTAAAAATAGCGATCACAACTTTGTGGTCACTAAATAGCTTCCACTTTGTGGTCTCAAAGTGGTAACTAAATCATGCACCTTATTTCCCTCCACATTTAGAGACCACCTTATATGGTTGTTATATTTTTATCAATTTGTAGTCTTTATTTGATCACAAAATGGTAGCTAATTTCATTTTCTCTCAACTTTACTATGAATGGTAGCAAAGTGTTTGATAAGTGAAAATTAAATAATGACCACTCTCATGATCACTAAATCAACATTTTTTTATAGTGTGTTGTGCGACTAGCTTTAGTTTGCTTTTTTGGCAGATGTAGAGTGATTAGGGAGGCATGAAATGATTTACCTTTAGTCTTTAAACAATGATAGTTTCTTCTTTTGGTGTGTATATGCATAATGTCTTTGGAACTATTTTTATAGCTTTTATCTTTTGAAGTTTATGAGTCCAACTTGAAATTTTAATTTTGAAATTTGGTATTAGAACTGGTTGACTAAAATTAAATTGTTTTAAAAAAAGATAAATTATTTAATTTGCTGGGAAAATTCTATTTTTGCCAGCAAAATTGGAAAACAAAAACATATGATACAGTAAGTTAAAAAAAAATAAATCAATCTTTACGTCCTTCCTACATGATATTTGCTTGACCTAGTCTTGATTTTATGAATTATTAGATTGATTTTATGAATTTATTGATAAATAAGCTTAAATAAACTTTTGTCTATCATAGTATGTTGGTTTCATAGGTTAGATTGATGACTTTAGATGATTTGTTAAAGAGAAGATAGAATATTTATTTATACACTAATTAGATTATGACAGATTTAAATTTACAATTTCATAATATTTGAGACTGTTCATGACTATTAAATTAAATTTTATTATTTTTAAAGAATGTTAAAAGATATTTGAAATTTATTTGAACTATAATCTCATTATCGTCAATGATAGTTGGCAATATAAAATAACAAACTTGCTTACATTTGGATTGAAATTTGTTTAGGTGAATAAATAAAATTAAGAAAAGAGTGAGCTTGTCTTTTTTAAGTTGTTGTTTGACTTCACATATTCCAAATCTAATTTATAATTTAAATGAATAAATTAATTTCTATGTAATTCTTTTATAAACTATATTATATAATATTGTTGAAATATCAATAATACTCATAAGTTATAACACTCATTTTTTAAAAATTACAATTTCTTTTTTTTTTTTTGCTTTCATTATGAAGTTTATTTGGTGATGATATAAAAATCTTATCTTCCACCCCAAAGGATAATATCTTTCTCATAATTTTACTTTAAATTCTCTTTAAGTGTCCAAGCTGGCCTCTTATTGAATATTTAGATTACGATGACACTAATATTATATTAATCCCTTTTTTCTCCAACTCTCTCTTATGAATTTCATTTTCACTTATAGTAATTCAATCAGAATTTCATCTCATTTTTTTTTTCGTTGGGTTAATGAAAGCAAGGGAAAGAAAGTGTCATCTTCAAATCTATCTACCTTGTTTTATGAGATCTAGAAGAATTTTTGCAATTTTTCTTTTTTTGTCTCTTTCAATTGGTGTGTCCTTAATCTTTTTATTTTGAAATTGTTTAATTTGCAAAAAAAAAAAAATACTTAGAAATCAAAATTGTAATAAATGATTTCAATTTCTTACATTTTTTCTTCATCTGAAAATGCATTGGAATCGAATAAGAGAAATAACTCATTCTTTTAGGAAATGAGATTTCCATTCAATAAAAATCAAGTCCCTGTAATGTCTTCAATCTAATAGTGTTTGATTTATGACATATATAATAATTGAATTAAATATACAAAATAAATTCAAATTTTAAATCTTTTTTTGTAAAATTTTAATCATATTTGACATTTTTAAATGAATCAAATTAATTTTAATTGCATTCAAAATCAAAATTTAATAATATATATATATATATATAAAATAAATTCACCTTGTACTTTTTATTAGTCCACACCAAAATTAAGTTCACATCATAATTAAGATAATATTTTAATTTTTATTTAATTTAATATAAGTAAAAATATTTTTATATAAAAATTATTATTTTATTAAAAAGAAATAAATTATTTTTTATATTTTAAATGATAAATTTTTATTTTTATATACTTAGACCATAAAAAATAAACTAATAGAAACAAAAAATTTCTTCAATTTTTTTTTGTCTTTCAAAAAAAAAAAAATATTCTTTTCATAATATCTACGTTCTAAATTATACAATTGGAATTTTTTATATTTTATAATATTTTATTCTAAAATTTGAAATAAATTTTTATTGCTTGAAATATGAAAATTAAGTTAAGGGACAATTTATTCTAAACATATACTCTATTTTATGTTGATTTTCATTTTAGGTACATTGTCTAAACATATACTTTATTTTATTTTGATTTTGATTTTAGATATAATTGAACCTAATTTGATAAATAGTGATATTATTGGCATATAATTAACCCAATTAATTTTTTACTTATTATTTTCTCGTTCAATAATCTCTTATGAAAATTTGTTTTAGTATTTACTTTAGTTCATATTTTTAATGCTTTCGAAGAGTCTTTTTTTTAAAAAATTAAATTTTTTAGTAAGGAAAACTTGTTTCCCTTTTTATGACTAAATTTGAGTTAGTTATAAAGATGCAAATGGATCAATTATTCATCTAAATGCGACTTGATAATAATTCATCTAAAATCATCCATATTTATTAATAAATAATTCTATGTTTAATTTTAAATTTTATTTCTATAGTCCAACAATAATTTATTTGATTCATTTAAATTAGTGAAAATCTCATCTAAATTTAATTACTAATATTTTTCAAATTTAAATAATACATTTTTTCAATATAATATTTAGAAATATATTATACAAGAGTAAATATATTAAATATTTGAGACCATTAGTCTACAAATTAAATGTAAAAAAATCCCTCTTCTCTAAAGCTAACGAATGTAAACCTTGTTTACTTTAGATGAATAAGAAAAAGCATCTAATATTTCATCAATTTAATTTTTCATTTCACATTAAATCAAATAATACGAAAAAAAAATTAAATACCTATCTAATAATAGTAATGCATGTTTAAAATGAGAGGTAGCTCTTTCGTACAAATTACACAATCTTTTCTTTTTCTTTGATTTTGTGGATCATTAAAAAAAAAGAATGGTGGAATTCTTATAACCTTGATGCTTTTGATTAAAAAGTAAAAGTAAATATCAAACCATATCACATACTACTCCTAGCTATATTGAAATTGATCCTAGCTACATTGGGATTGTATTCGAGATGTTGTTTTTTGTTGATTATTCTCTCAACTTAAAGTGTTATTGAGACAATTTTGTGTCTTAACACAAATGTTTTCATTAACTAATATGAAATAACCCTCGTTTTATTGGTTTTCATTTATTTCTTTGGTTTATTCATCATCCTGGTTTATGGGTTTTGGTTTATTAGTTTGATGAACCCTTTCAATAATAGACTACCTTTGGTTATATATTTTGCTAGTATTGATATATTAATATTGACTTTGATATGGTTAATTAGGCATCATAACTTGCAGCTCTCATTGATTTTGTTGCTGGATTTTTGTATTTGCATATTTTTTTTTACCACCAAATATGTATCATTATCATAAGTATTTATTTATTGAAATTTGTGAACATTGTTTCTTATTATTTGATGGGCACTTGGTGACTTGAGGAGAACCGAGGATGAAAGAATTAATGAGAAACTGTGGAAGTGTTTATTTGATTATTTATCATTAATGTTTGTGAATGATCCGAAATAAGTATTATACTTTTACACCTATTTGTTCTACTTTTGATATGAGTATTCTATGATTTGAGGAATTAGAAAGATATTATCTAAATGATAATGGATTATTAGTTACATTAGAAAGATGTTATCTAAATGATAATGGATTATTAGTTGCATTCATTTTTTTAATTAATGATTTATGTTATATGTGTGATTTGTTGGGTATTTAGTGACCCGATGAAAACTGGGAATGAAGGAATTAACAAGAAATTGTAAGTCTTTATTTGATTATTTATCATTGATGTTTGTGAATGATTCGAAATAAGTATTATACTTTTATCCCTATTAGTTTTACTTTTGATATGATTGTTCTATGATTTTAATATTAGAAAAATGTTATAATATTAGTTATATTATTTTTATAATTAATGATTTATGCTATATGTGTGATTTGTCAGGTATTTGGTGAATCGAGAAGAATTAAGGGTATAGGAATTAATGAGGAATTATAAAAGTGTTTTATTTTCTTGTTTATCATTTATGTTTGTGAATGATTTGAAATAAGTGTTATAATTTTACGCTTATTCCTTCTATGCTAAAGATTAAATTGAATAACCCTTTTAGGAATAAGATTACTCAATAATACACAAAGTTTGATAACTCTAAACAAAAGGAATAAGATAATTGTAAAAGACACAAAGAACATTAAAAAATGAAAAAATAAAATTTTCATTAAGACAAAGAAGTAAATAACCCTTTTTAGGAATAAGATAACCCAATAAGACACAAAGTTTGATAACCTTAGAAAATTGAATAAGATAACTCTAAAAGAGGCAATGAACATAAAGAATGAAAAAAAATGACATTACCCTTAAGATAGATAATTGAATAAATTGAATAACCCATTTTTGTATAAAAAAGATAACTAGAAATAGATATTGAGTTTGATTTAATTCATTGTAAATCATTTTAATTTAGGTTAATAATTGTCACATGTTTATTAGTTTATTGATTGTCACAAGTTTAATGATTGATTATATATATATATATGTTGTTTTTATAGGGGGATTAGTCCAATACATAGAGGAGACTCTATCAAAATTTCAATATTATTTTAAGGAATTATGATATATGAAATAGAAATAAGAATTGTCAAATTGAAAGAAAAGCATAAGGATGATTAATCATAACACTGGTAAGTTTATATTCATAAATATACAATTAAGCCTTAGAATCCCATTTGGTAATTGTCTCATTGGATATGATGAGACAATAATGAATGTCCAAGTTGGATGGTTTAGAACTGTGACGTTTATATGTGAACCAAGAAAATGCAAGTGCTCTCATTAATATGTAGAAAGTCAGTAGTATCCATTATCATTCTCTGGATACATGATGAAATAAGTGTTGATTCATGTGATGACCAAAAATTGGTGCAAGTTATATGAGTGGGTACTTATTTCATATCATGCATTTAGAGAATTGTAATGAGATACTGTCGAAATTTCTATATACTTATGAATATACTACATCTGTTCATGGTAATCAAACGTTGCATTTTTGAATGAGTAGATTTCTACCTATTAATGTATAAATGGAGTTATAAGGAGTTCTAATAAAGTTTAAAGCAAATTTAATTTAAATGATGTTTTGTTTTTCGTAATGAATATAGGAAGTAAAAATAAGACTCGATCAATAATGGACGTATAGGCAACTTCGAGATGGTCTATTAAACACATAATTTATGAATGAGATGAAATGGTTTATTGAATTTACATGCAATCACCTAAAAATGATTAATGAAAATAGCATTAAGGTGTTCATTTAACCATTATAAGTGGCAAAATTGCATATTTTTAGAATTGGATATGGTGAAGCTATATTTGTATACAAATAGTTTTGTCCCTGATTGTTATATGTGGACTCTATATAGGAAAACCACCGAGTGAGATAATGCAAATGCAGTCCAAGATTAAGCTGATGCAACAAAAAGTTTTGAATCATCAAATCCATACTAAAAAATGGTATTAGACATAACAAGTCCTCATTTTTATCTTAATAAGATGCAGGATCACTGAATCCTAAGGCTCAAAAGTTTTATGACATGTTTAGGGCTACAGTTGCGGACTTGAATCTTGGTTGTACAAGGTATTCACAGTTGTCGATTGTTTCCCATTTGATACATATGAAATTAGAACACCATATTTTAGGATGAAATTTGATGATATGGTTAGAATAATGAAAGGGATTACACTAGATAATAGTTTGGTACCTAATAACTTTTACAACACTAAGAAATTAGTGCAGGGAATGAAGTTATCAATGGAAAATATTGATTATTGTAACAATGGCTATATGATATATTGGGGTGAAGATAGTGAATTAACTAGTTGCAAGTTTTGTGGTTATGCTTGGTACAAGAGGTCTCATAATAAAGGTGGTAAGCGACACAAAACTCTTATTCCTTCTAAAAAGATGTACTATTTTTCTCTAACCCCTTAATTGCAAAGATTATATGCATCAAAAGCAATAACTGCAGAAATGCATTGTCATGTTGATCATGTGGTTGAAGAGGGTATCTGTCACACCCCATTTAATAATCATTTCAATTTCTCTTTAAGTTTATCCATTGTCATTTAAAAGACTTGATTAATTTTATTTTTTTTTTGTCTCTTGTTCACCACTTAGTAAATTTTTTTCAACAAAACATACATGAATAATCAAATTAAAATACTAACTGACTGCATACTGACCCAACCTCTATTACACTGTTAGACAGCGACTTTGAAAATTATACTGGATGCAATCTTTAGTCTACTCTTCCTGAAATAAAATTTCATACAAAAGAATGAGTTTGCATACTCAGTAAGTAAATGCATAATGATACTTCAATCTCAAATAACGTAACAATATTTAAACATAATAACTCATCATCATATCCATGTACGAAATAAAGAGTTTTTCCTCTTAAATGCCACAGAGGCTATTAAAGATTATTGCCACACGCGATGTCATAAATTGCTACCATATAGACTATAGATATCACTGCCACAAAGACTTTCATTTTTAGTTGCCACATAGG
>CATIWR010174962.1:0-11450 GCA_949677035.1 Omphalea diandra
ATGTAACAATTCAATCATATATACATGTAATAGAACATAATCATATCATACAATTATCACATACACCCATTGAATCCAATTATGGTTTTTACTCACCTTTTGATGTTACCGACCTTTACGGTAGGTTTGGTTATCTCTCTAGGGCTTCCTCAAAGTTTTGAGATTATAGAATTTGATACATACATGGTTATAAGTGTGTCAAAATGATTATGAATGCTTGGTACGCAGTTATGGTATGATCCATGCAAGTGGACCTAGTGTATATCAGACATAAATATACAACTTTAAAGCTTGGACCATCATCAAATTCTGAATCTATGGCCATCATATACTTGGAATACAGATTCAAAAGAAAGGTGGGTTTCACCCTGGTACAGAGTCAGTCCCAATCAATGAGCCATAACTCTTTCCACACAGCAAATCAATCAAAACTGGTTTACAGGTGTTTATAGAGGACATAACCCTACAAATTTCATGTTTTACACTTTGTTAAAATCAGAACATAAAGCCTCAAAATATAAGGAAATAGAAGACTGAGATCATCTTAGTTCGGATTTGACCTAGTCCTACTGAAGGAGTCATATCTCCTCACATACACAAAATCAAGCAAAACTGTTTCATACAAATTTATATGAGACATAAGCTACAACTTTCATATTTTGCACTTTCCTTCATTCTTCTTATAGGGTTATGAAATCATGGGTGAAAAATTATGCTATAACAGCAAAATCAATAGAATCAGCTCTTGTTCTCTTGGTTTATAAATTCCATCCAAGAGCTCTACTTCAATTACTCCATAATTCACACTAACCATGCATGATTAACATGTCATGAGAGATTAATTTCAGTTGAGAAGAAGATAAATTAACTTACCTATTGTCCCAGAATTAGAAAACCTTAGGCAGCTCACTATTCTCCCTCTCTTCTTCTTCTTCTTCTTCTTCTTCTTCTTCTTCTTCTTCTTTAGCTCTTTCTCACTCTCTTTCTGCAATACCTCCAGACTTACCCCTTAATTATGCCCTAATTAGTAGATAAAAACTTATTATAATAATATAAAATCATGGTGCTTTATTTCCATTGGTTGGAAGGTCACTTTTCCTCTTTTAGTTCCTCTTCTTCACTCCTTAAGCACCTTCACCCATCTCTTAATCCCCAAATGCTCCTTATACTTTTAATAAAACTCTAAAACACCATTATTTATGATACTATAACATGCACACAACATAAAATAATTTGCCATGAAACTATACAAACACTACATATATGTTCAAGTGTCCCAAATATAACGGTGCAAGTGTTATTGTCATGCTTCTATAAATCGCATGACTAAATGATCATTTACCCAATACATATGTTCATATGGGATTTCATATCATTTATGCAATGAATATGTTCATGCGATAATGCAAATGAATGTGGATAGGGATGTTATAAAAGTTCTATTTTTCCTCTCTATAACACCATTTTGTTGTGGTATTCTAGGAGTTGAAAAATTATGAAAAACTCCATTCTCCAAACAATAATTTTCGAATCATTCATTTTGTAATTCCTTTCCATGGTCACTTTTAATGGAAGAGATGAAGTAACGTTTTTCATTTTGAACTCTTTTTGCAAAACTTTTGAAAGCATCCAAAGAGTCATTCTTATGAGCTAGAAAGGATACCCAAGTAAACCTAGAGTAGTCATCTACAAGGACTAGTGCATAATGCTTTCCACCTAAGCTAGCATTCCTATTAGGTCTTATTAAGTCCATATGGATAAATTGAAGTGGTCTAGATGTACTTACAACATTTTTTGCTTTGTGGGAGGCTTGATGTTGCTTCCCTATTTGGCATGGGCCACATGTCTTGCCTTTAGTGAATTTTAGCTTGGGAAGTCTTTCCACTAACTTCCCTTTAGATAGGCTTTGACGAAGATCCATGCTTGCATGCCTAAGCCTTCTATGCCATAACCAAGCTTTATTGCTTAAAGACATAAGACACTTAAAAGATTGGTTAGCCAAATTGTCTAAGTCAATAGAGTAGGTATTGCCTTTCCTTTCACCCTTGAAAATAACCTCATCATCCACCAAAGTGGTGACTCGACATTCCTTAGGATCAAAGGTGACCTTATTACCTTTGTCACACAATTGACTTTGTCACACAATTGACTTACACTCAACAATTATGTTGTAAGCCACTAACTAATAAGACATTATCAATTAGTGAACAACCATCCTTACCTATGGTACCAATGCCAATTATCTTACCCTTAGCATGGTTCCCAAATGTGACATCTCCACCTTCTTTCTCTTCAAGTAATGTGAATAGCCTTCTATTTTTGGTCATATGCTTTGAGCACCCACTATTCATATTGCCAATTACTTGCTTTGGTGGTAGTCATATTTCCCTACAAAATAAGAGTCAATCACATTTTCTTTAGTAACCAAGCATACTTGGGTCTTAGGGGGTTAGTGATTGAAGGGTCCTCTAGCTTGAGGTGAGCCTTCCTAATAAAGCAATGTATGTTGACATTCCCATATTTCATACAATAGTGACATTGGAGATTAGACTTATTAGTCTTCCTCCTATGCATGAATTTAGTATGAGTAGGAGGCCTTCTCATACCATGGTAGTATGAATGCATGCATGGACACGTATAATGAATAGGGGTAGAATATTTTCTATGAGGATGACCATGCCTTTTATTATACATATAAGCATGGTTGGCTCTTTGAGTCCTAGTTCTAGAGCCTTGAGGAGCCTTCCCTTTGCCTTTAGGTTAGGAGGCTTAGTGCTAGTAGCACTTTTCTTCCCAATTACCTCAATGCTTGAGGTTTGAGGTTGTGAAACTCTAACAAATGTAGTTGTAGAAGATGATGAAGCTCCATTAAAACCTAGACCATGCCTAATTAAAGGTGGTCTTTGTGGCATAATGAGAGAGTCTAAAGCCTCGTTTCCTTTATGGAATTTGGAGAATGAGCTTCTAAGCTCAATGACATCTCCTTTAAGAGAGTCATTATCCTTTCTAAGTGAGGCTAAGGAAGAAGATGATGCATATAATTTTTCAACAGATTTCTTGAGTTCTTCATTAGAAGTCCTCAATTCATTTACAAACTCATTTAGATACTTGTACTTATCTTCTAGTTTGGAGCACTTCTTCCTATAGGTTTTAACTTGTGACTTATACTTGTCGCACCTCATATTTACAGCTTCTAAAAGCTTTTCATCTATATCATCTACCTCATAATCAGAATTGGAGTGGGAAGATATACTTACCTCTTGTGAAGAGTCCCCTAATGCCATGAAGCATATGTTGGCCTCCTCTTCTTCTTCCTCATATTTACTTGAGTCATCATCCCAAGTGGCAGAGAAGCTTCTCTTCTTTTCTTTGTCCCATCTCGTTTTCTTTTTTATCTTCGAACATTCATGCTTCATGTGCCCTTATTTGCCATATTCATAGCATGTGACATCATTTGTTATTTCTTTTAGACTTTGGGCATTTTTCTTAAAGACTCTTCTTTCTTTTCTTCTCCTTATCAACTCCTTGGTTCTCCTTGAGAGTATGGCTAGCTCTTCTCCTTCTTTATCACTATCCTCTTCACTTAAGAAGATGTATACTTATTTCTCTCTTGTTGAAGCTTTGAGACCCATGGTTCTATTTTCTGGTTTTTCATCTTAGCCCCTTAGCTTCTTCATTTGCTCATCTTTTTGAATAGCCAACTCATGAGTCAAGAGCTTGCCAATAAGCACATCGGTTGGGACATTTCCAATCTCTGGATTGGACTCTTGAACACTGGACACCCTAGCCCCAAATTTGTCAAGTGGAAGAGTTTTAAGGATATTGGTGTTTACCTCATAACTTGTGAGTGCTCTTCCAAACTTCTTCATATTGGTGACAATGAACAAGAACCAGTTGGTCATTTCTGTGATGTTCTCATTGTCCTTCATCATGAAGAGTTCCCATTCGGTGACATACATCTCCAAATGGCCTGACTTCACTAGAGTTGTACCTTAATGATAGTTCTCTATAGTCTTCCATATGGCATGTGTTGTTTGATAATGTTGCACTCTCCCAATCTATTCTTTAGAAAGTGAGCTTAGGAGAATAGCCATTGTCCTCTTGTTCTTGCCATTTGACTTGCGGTGAGCTTAAACCGATTCATCCCTTGGGATTAATTCTTCATTGCCATCCACAACTCTTGTAGGAGGCTTCCATTCCTTGATTACCACGTCCTAAAGGTCCACCACATCTATGTTAAGATAGATCTCCATCATATACTTCCAATGAGTATAGTCGATTCCATCAAAATATGGTCTTAGGTGTGAGTAGATTGTTTCTTGTGCCATGATCTTGTTTCACCCAATGAAGGTTTGATTTGTGAAAACCTTACTCTGATACCACTTATTATCCCTTAGCACCAAGAAGGGGGGTTGAATTGGTGTATAAAAATTTCAAAAACAAAGAAGAAGGGAAGAAGAATGAGTAGAATGGAGACAACAATTATAGTGGTTCAGGTATAATCGACCCTACGTCCACTTCCCAATTTACCAATTAGGTATTTCACTATCTCAAGGTGTTTTCAAGCTCACGCCCAACTTGTACAACTTGTGTTTTGATGGCTCACATACAACCTTACAATAATGTGTTTTTAGGCTAACACACAACCGTATAACAATGTGTTTTTAGGCTAACACACTTAAACCTTTCTTAAAGCGTTTTTGCAGGCTCACACTACAACCTTACAACTTGGTGTTTAATGCTCACACCTAACACTTACAATTTCATAAAGAAAATTGAAGAAAATGAGTAGCAAAGATTGAGAGCTTTAATTATTTGTAATAAATTTCTGAGCAACCTTATTCATGGTTGTTTGGTGGAGTATTTATACCCAAATTTTACCAAATAGACGTTGCATATCATAGCTCATCAAATCTTTGAGACATGCTTGATAGACTCTGTATTAAATGCTTGACAGCCTCAATTCGCGGTCGTGAAATCTAAATTCCTGAAGAAAAATCCTGTTTGTGTCTAACGGCTAGTCCATGTGGCAGTTTTTCATTAGTTCGCCAGGAAAATATAGTCATTGCCTTTCACCTATTTTCATAAGTTGCAATCACGATCATTCTTGTACAGGCCGCGACAGAAGGACGCAAGTTCATCTGCCAAAGATGGTCATCTTCTTCCTCATGATTCACAGTCGCTACCAACAAGATGCCTCTGTGAAAATTGACTTCCAACGGACAGCTGGGACACTTGTCACGCTATGATTGTGGACTTGCTTCCCTCTTAAGTTACTTCAAAATTTGCAGTCACGACTCGAGCATGACACATACCGCGAATTTGTCTGCCAATTTTGGACACCATCATTTAGATGAATCGCAGTCGAGAAAGGACTCCACGATTTCACCTGCCTGACTTCTTACAAGTCTTCTAATGGATCGCGGTCGCGAATCCAAGGTAACGGTCACGATTTAGAAGACACTTTTCAATCTTTGAAGATTTTATGCTACATCCAACTTCTAACTTAGATATAAACAAAAGGGCTACAAAACAACACTAATTTTCAAACATTATACATGATCAATCTCCTTTGTCAATATCAAAAGAGGTCTAAGACTTGGGTTAACTACCCTAGTCCAACAAAAATTATGACTTATTGCTTCACTGAATTATCTGAATTGCACTTTTTCTTTAGTGTTAATTATAATACTATTATAACATGGTCAACATGCTCATGTGCATGAACAGACTCAACAGACTCATCCCTAACCTATGGGCTAATATGAACTCTATCAGGTGCATCCATACTCCTCTATGCCAATGCATATAAGATTAGCATAATGCAAATATCATATATATCACATTCATATTACACATGTCTACAAAATCATTTACCCACTCTGATATCACTACTTGTGACATCTCATTTAATAATCATAAAAATTATCTCTTAGTCAATCCATTGACATTTAAAGACCTGAATTAATTTTTTTTTGTTTTTTTTTTCACTATGTCTCTTATTCACCATATAGTAACTATTTACAACAAAACATACATGGATAAACAAATTAAACTACTAATTGACTGCATACTGGCCCAACCTCTATTACACTGTTAGACAACAACTTTGAAATGTATACTGGATGCAATCTTTAGTCTACTCTTCTTGAAACAAGATTTCATACAAAAAAGTGAGCTTGCATATTCAATAAGTAAATGCATAATGATACTTCAATCTCAAATAACATAACGATATTTAAACATAAATAACTCATCATCATATCCATATACGAAATAAAGAGTTTTACCTCTTAAATACCACATAGGCTGTCAAAAGTTATTGACACACATGTTGTCATAAATTGCTGCCACATAGGCTTTAGATATCACAGCCACAAAGGCTTTCATTTTTAGTTGGCTATAAATATTATTATTTTCACACAGGCTATTATATTTTATTTCCAGACATGCTATAGATGTCATTGCCGCACAAGCTATCGAATGTTATTGCCACACAGGCTATAGAACTCACTACCATACAAGCTATCAGATGTTCTTGCCACACTGGCTATTATGTCATTGCCACACAAGCTATCAAATGTTCTTGCCACACAAGCTATCAAATGTTCTTGCCACACATGCTATTATACCATTGCTACATAGGCTATTATATCATTATCACATAGGCTATTATATCATTGCCACACAAGCTATCAAATGTTCTTGCCACATAGGCTATTATATCATTCCCACATAGGCTATTATATCATTGTCGCACAGGCTATTATATCATTGCCACACAGGTTATCAAATATTATCGCTACATATGCTATCAAATATTATCGACACATAGGCTATCAAATATTATCGCCACATAGACTATCAAATATTATCGCCAGATAGGCTATCAAATATTATCGCCACACAGGCTATCAAATATTATCCCCACATAGGCTATCAAATATTATCGCCACATACGTTATCAAATATTATTGGCACATAAGCTATCAAATATTATCGCCACATTATCCCCATATAGGCTATCAAATATTATCGCCACATAGGCTATCAAATATTATTGGCACATAAGCTATCAAATATTATCGCCACATAGACTATCAAATATTATCTCCACATAGGCTATCAAATATTATCGCCACATAGGCTATCAAATATTATCAACATCTCATGAAAACAAATAAGTCAAGAATATAACAATCTTTCATCTATGTATTCTACAATATCATCATATTAAACAACATTTCATTCCATTGAGTATAAGTTCCTGGTATTTGACCAATCATACATATAGTACCATTAGCTTTTTACTTACCTCCTCCTATAAGCCGATTTAGCTGTGGATGGTACCAGCTTATTCCCACTATTATCCTCAATGCCTCGAGGACCTATTTCAATACACCAATTCAATTCATGATGATAAAGCAAGGTTTTCATTTTGTTATGCAACTATGGCATGATTCATGAAATGGACCTAGTATTTATGCATATTTTCCTTATATGGCAGACTGAACTTGCTATACTCTTACAGCAATAACTCCATATAGACTCATCCAAATTACTTGATTCTTTTTTTTTTTGAAATAAATTGGACACATAATGATCTAACATATTGAAATTTCAAGCCGATATCAGACACATAGAAAATGTGGTGAATTTTTGAAATTTGCCTTATTGCAATGTCATCTCAGTCTGAGTAAGTCTTACCTTCTTCGGTGTATCTTAAATTATACCGATCCAGTTATAATAATAATCTACCACCAGTTACAAAACATATAAAGGAACATTTTTCATGTTTTACTTATTGTCTATTTCAGTCTATAAAGTCACCAAAACAAAGGACCAATCTTAGGGTAAGCAAGTTTGTAACATGATGACAACTAGTCATGATGAAGGGACCATATCTCAACAACCATGTTAGATTTGGCAACAATATTTCACAAGCATGTAGATTAGACATAAATATACAACTTTCAAGTTTGGACCATCATCAAATTCTGAATCTATGGCCATCAAATTCTTAGAAAACAGATTTAAAAGAAATGTGAGGTTTCATCCCGGTACATATTCAATCCCAATCAATGTACCATATCTCTTCCCACACAATAAATCAATCAAAACTGATTTACAGATATTTAGAAAGGATATAACCCTACAAATTTCATGTTTTACACTTTGTCAAAATCAGAATATAAGGCCATCAAAATATAAGAAAATAGAAGATAATGATCATCAAGGTTTAGATTTGACCCAGTCCTACTGAACGAGTCATATCTCCTCACATAGACCAAATCAAGCAAAACCATTTCATAGGCATTTATATGAGATATAAAGCTAAAATTTTCATATTTTTCACTTTCTTGAATTTTTCTTTTAAGGTTATGAAATCGTGGATGCAAAGTTCTGCTCTAATAGCAAAATACAGCATAAACAACTATTGTTCTCTTGTATGCAACTTCCATCCATGAGTTATAGCTCAATTACTCCGTAATTCTCACTAACCATGCATGATTAACATGTCATGAGAGGTTAATTTCAATTGAGAAGAAGATAAATTAACTTACCTATTATCCTAGAATTAGAAAACCCTAGGCAACTCACTCTTCTCCCTCTCTTCTTTTTCTTCTTCTTCTTCTTCCTTTCTTTCTTTCTTCCTTAGCTCTCTATTTGTTTTTGGTATAAATCATGGTTTTCCTCTTAATTCTGACCCTAATTATCAGATGTAAACTTATTATAACAATATAAAATCATGGTGCTTCATTTTCATTGGTTGGAAGTTCACTTTTCCTCTTTTAGTCTCTCTTCTTCACTCCTTAAGCACCTCCATCCATCTCTCAATCCCTAAATGCTCCTTATACTCTTAAATAAGCTCTATAACACCATTATTTATGATGCTATAACATGCACACAACATAAGACAATTTGTCATGCAACTATACAAACACTACATATATGTTCAAGTGTCCTAACTATAACGATGCAAGTGTCATTGTCGTGCTTCTACAAATCGCATGACTAAATGATCATTTATCTAATGCATAAGTTCATATGGGATTTCATATCATTTATGCAATGAATATGTTCATGTGATAATGCTAATGGATGTGGATAGGGATGTTACACCTACTCTTCCTATGGAATTAGGTATTAAATCCATGACATTTGGGAGAGGATTCACTCTCCAAGGACCTCAATTTGAGTGTTTATTATTCTGCCATAAAGAGTTTTATTAACCTTCTTTTTGTACTTTTGTCATTTTTTGATCCTAGTTGCATACTAGCCTTTCGATGGCTATAAGTGCAACCTCCATTGCCCATAAGATATTCAAGATGACTAAAACATTTTGGAAGAAGATCTTATGATCCTATGACCCCTTAATTACATCTTTACTTGCTACCCTAATACTACATTTTGCATGATTATCATCCTATGCATTGTATGTTAGTGTTATCTCATTCTATTGTCATGCTTTATGCTCTATATTATCTTTAATGTGCTTTTATGAGTTTAATGATGGATATGGATAGTAGATTAGGCTCCCTAATTGATCCCCAAAATAGCAAATGTAACATCTCTATCCATATTCATTGGCATTATCACATTAACATATTCACTACATAAATGATTTTAAATCTCATATGAATATATGCATTGGATAAATGATCATTCAGACATGTGAATTGTATAAGCATAATGATAACACTAGCACCGTTGCATTTAGGACACTTGAACATATATGTAATGTTTGTATAGTAGGATTGCCATTTATCTTATGTTGTGTGCAAGTTATTGCATAATAAATAATGGTGTTTTAGAGCTTATTTAAAAGTATAAGGAGCATTTAGGGATTAGGAGATGGATGGAGGTGATGAAGGAGTGAAAAAGAAGGACTAAAAGAGGAAAATGGAACTTCCAACCAATGGAAATGAAACACCATGAGTTTGTCTTATTACAATGGGTTTACAAGTTGAATTTTTCATCATTTAGGATCATAATAGAGAGGTTAAATGTAAGGTGCAACATAAGAAGGAGAGAGCTAAGGAAGAAAGAAAGAAAGGAAGAAGAAGAAGAAGAAGAAGAAGAAGAAGAAGAAGAAGAAGAAGAAGAAGAAGAAGAAGAAGAAGAAGAAGAAGAAGAAGGAAAGGGAGAAGAGTGAGTTGCCTAAGAAAGAATCCTAAGGTTTTTTGGTTCTGAGAAAATAGGTAAGTTAATTTATCTTCTTCCCATATTAAATTAAACCCTCATAACATGTTAATCATGCATGGTTAGTGAGAATTATGGAGTATTTAAGGTAGAGCTCATGCATGGAAGTTGGAATTCAAGAGAAATAAGAGCTATTTATGTTGGTTTTGTTATTAGAGTAGCCTGTTGCACCCACGATTTCATAACCCTAAAAGTGGAATTAGGGAATTTGTAAAATATAAAAGTTGTAGCTTTATGCCCTATATAAATGCATGTGAAACATTTTTTTCTTAATTTTGTGTGTGTGAGGAGATATGGCTCCTTCATTAGGTCTGGTTCATAACCAACCAAAATCACCTCAATCTTTCTATTCATATATTTTGATGACTTTATGTGATGATTTAGACAAAGTGTCAAACATAAAATTTGTAGGGTTATATCCCCTATAAATACCTGTAAATTAGTTTTGATTGATTTGTTGTACGGCAAGAGATATGACTCATTGATTGTGACTGACCTTATACCTGGATGAAACCTGACCTATCTTTTAATTGGGTTTTCCAAGAATTTGATGGCCATAGATTCAGAATTTGGTGATGTGTTAAACTTAAAAGTTGTATATTTATGTATTATCTATATGTCTTTAAAATAGTTTGCCAAATCTAGCATGGTTGTTGAGATATTGCCCCTTCGTCATGACTGATTGTCACTGTGTTGAAAACCGACTCACCCTGAGATTGGTCATTTGTTTTGGTGACTTTATAGACTGAATTAGACAATGAGTTTGTGTGTTGTGTAATTTTTGGTAAATCAATTTTGCAATTTGATTTGTACAATTTGAGTTATACCTAAGACTATAAGACCAACTTTGACTGAGATGACATTAAAACATAGCAAAATTAAAAAATTTACCACATTTTCTATATATCTTATATTAATCTAAAATTTGAGTATGTTGTATCATTATGTGTCTAGTTTATTTAAAAAAAGAATGACGTCATTTGGATAAGTATATCTAGAGTTATTGCTATGAGAGTGTAGCAAGCTCTGGCTACCATATAAGGAAAATATGCATAAACTCTAGGTTCATTTGCATGGATCATGTCGTAGTTGCATACCAAGCATTTATAATCATTTTGACATACTTATAACCATGTATGTATCAAATGTTAGGATCTCAACACTTTAAGGAAGCCCTAGAGAGAGAACCAAACCTACCATAAATATTGGTCACATAAAAAAAGTGAGTAAAAATAATAATTAGATTC
>CATIWR010174967.1:0-42007 GCA_949677035.1 Omphalea diandra
ATCAAATAAATGTTTGATTGTGTGTAGGATGGATAAAACCTTTATGCATATGTATTTTGAACATGAATGATATGAGTTATGTAAATGAATATGGTTGTTACAGTTATTGGTATCAGAGCTAAAATGAATTGGTCATTACATAATGTTTATGCATATTTTCCTTATATGGCAGCCTGACCTTACTACACTCTCACAATAATAACTATTGACATAATTATCCAAATGACTTGATTATTTTTTCAAATACACTAGACACATAGTGATACAACATAGTCAAAGTTCAGGTCAATATAAGACATAGAAAATATGGTGAATTTTTGAATTTTGGCTTATTTCAATGTCATCTCAGTCTGAGTAGGTCTTGCATTCTTAGGTAAATCTCAAATTATACAAATCTAATTGAAAAACGGATTCACCAGAAGTTACAAAGCACATAAAGGAACACTTTTCATGTTTTGCTCATTATATAATTTAGTCTATAAAGTCACCCAAACAAATGACCAATCTCAAGGTGAGCAGGTTTTTAACATGTTGACAATCAGTCATGATGAAGGGGCACTATCTTATTAACTATTATAAATTTGGCAAAAATATTTTAAAATAACATAGCTAATACATAAATATACAACTTTTAAGTTTAATAAATCACCAAATTCTGATTCTATGGCCATAACATTCTTAGAAAATAAAATTATAAGACCGATAAGGTTTCATCTGGTTTAGGGTCAGTTACAATCAATGAGCCATATTTCTTTCCCATCACCAAATCAAGCAAAATTGCTTTGTAGGTATTTATAGAGAATATAATGCTACAAATTTCATATTTTGTACTTTGTCTAAATCGAAACATAAGTTTATCAAAATATATGAAAACAACCAGACTGAGGAGATTTCAGTTTGTTGTGAACCAGCCCTAATGAAGGAGCCATATATCCTTACACACACCACATTAAGAAAAATTTTATACATTCATTTAGATGGGGGCATAAAGCTACAACTTTCGTATTTTAAACTTTCCCTAATTTCTCTTCTAGAGTTATGAAATAGTGGGTACAAAATCTTCTCTAATAATAAAACCAACACAATCAACTCTTATTTCTTTTGAGCTTTAACCTCCATACATCAGTTCTAGCTCAAATTACTTCATAATTATTCCTAATCATGCATGTTTAACATATTATGATCGAGGAATTGCATGTGAGAAGAAGATAAAATCACTTCCCTATTTTGCTAAAACTAGAAAAGTTTAGGTTTTCCTCCAAGCTAGCTCACTCTTCTCCCTCTCCTTCTTCTTCTTCTTCCTCCTTTCTTCCTTTCTTCTTTCTATTTTCTGCACTCCCTCATGTTTTTGGCTCTCTAATCTGATCCTAAAAGATGAAAATTTTAATTTTTGTGCCGACCTTTATAAGACAAAATCATGGTGTCTCACTACCATTAGTTGGAAGTTTAATATTTCTTTTTAGTCCCCCTTCTACACTCTTTCATCACCTCCATCCATCTCATAATGCTTGTATGCTCCTTATACTTTTCAATAAGCTCTAAAACATTATTGTTTGTGATGTTATATCATGCACATAACATAAGATAATCTTTCATGCAACCATACAAACATTACATATATGTTCAAGTGTCCCAAATGCAATTGTACAAGTGTTATCGTCGTGTTTATCCAATTCACATATCGAAATGATTATTTATCCATTGCATATGTTCATGTGGGATTACAAATCATTTATGCAAGGAATATATTCATGTAAGAATGCCAATGAATGTGGATAGGGATATTACATTTCTTCCCTTCTTATGAAGAATTTTGTCCTCTAAATTCAATACCTGTAAACAAATGTGGTTATCATCGTTTAATGCTCTCTTTGATTTCCCATGTAGCCTCCTATTATGAATGGTTTCTCCATAACACCTTAACTAAAGGGATTTCTTAATTTCGTAATTGTTTGTCTTATAACCAATTATTTCACTAATTCTTTAATGTAACTTACATCATCTGCAATTGTTATTGATGGATCACTAAGTATATGTGTAGGATCAGGCCGATACTTTTTTTAGCATACTCACATGGTATACATCATGAATCTGAGACATCTTTGGTGGCAGTGCTAACCTATAAGCCAATGGATCGATTCTATCTAAGATCTCATATGGTCCTATGTATCAAGGACTTAGTTTTCCTTCTTGCCAAATTGAATTATTCCTTTCCATGTTGAAACTCGAAGGAACACTTTGTCTCCCACCTCATATTCCATTTCTCTTTTGTGATGGTTTGTATAACTCTTTGCCTTTCTTATGCTACTTTAAGTTTGCTCTTGATTACCTTCACCTTATCCACAATGTCTTGCACTAGTACTAGCTCTTCTAAAATGTGAATCCCTTCTTCATCCCAATAGATAGGACTTTGACATTTTCTTCCATATAGTGCTTCATATGGTGCCATCTGTACACTACTCTTTATATGGTGCCATCTGTATACTACTACAATAATGATTATTATAAACAAATTCAATCAAGGCAATATATTCATCCTATACACCTTTAAACTCTATCACACAAGCTTGAAGCTTGTCTTCAAGTGTTTGAATTGTCCTTTTTGATTGTTCATCTGTCTGAGGATGAAAAGTAGTATTAAAACTCAACTTGGTATCTAAAGGCTATTGTAAATTGGCCCAAAATTGAGATGTAAATCATGGATTTATATCTGATACAATGGACACTGGAATGGCATGTAATCTGAAAATTTCATCCACGTATTTCTTGGCTAAGTGCTTAAGTGAACTATCCCATCGAATAGGCAAAAAGTGAGCCAACTTAGTTAGTCTATCAATGATCATCCATATAGCATCATTCTTTCTCTAAGTTCTCAGTAACCCATATACAAAGTCCATGGTTATTTTTTCTTATTTCCATACTAGAAACGTCAATGGTTCAATTTTCCAACTGGTGCTTGATGTTATGTTTTGATCTACTGACAAGTCAAACATGTTGAAACATAGGCTGCTACATCTTTCTTCATTTTGGGCCACAAAAAATGAGACCGCAGGGTATTATACATTTTTGTCATTCTTAGATACATGGCATATGGAGCATTATGTGCTTCATCTAGGATTTCTCTTTGCAAGTTATCAACATTAGGCACACAAATATGAGAACCCAACATCACGGAATCATTTTCAATATCAAAATCACCATGTCCCATATGTTTTACCATTTTAGTCATTTTGTATAACTTTGGATCCTTGCCCTATGCTTCTTTAATTTTATCATGTAGCATTGGTCTCACTTAAAAAGTAGCAATCAATACCCCATTCTTTTGTATGTTTAGTTCCATATTCATAGCTCACAATTGAACTAAATAAGATAATGGAAATACGTGTAAATAAGCTACACCACTTCTTGATTTTATGCTTAAAACATCAGCAACCACTTTTGCCTTCCCTGGGTAATACTCAACGGTCCAATCATAATCTTTTAGTAGTTCTAACCACCACCTCTATCTCATGTTTAATTCTTTTTGGCTCATCAAATACTTCAAGCTCTTGTGATCTGTAAATATCTGAAAAGTTTCTCCATATAAATAATGTCTCCATATTTTCAAAGCAAACACAACAACAACAAGTTTGAGGTCATGTACTGGGTAAGATAATTCATAAGGCTTCAGTTGTCCAGATGCATATGTAATTACCTTACCATGCTACATTAAAACACATCCCAAACCTTTATGAAAGGCATCACTATATACTACAAATCCTCCATTATTGGTAGAAATGACTAACACTAAAGCATATGTCAATCTATCTTTTATTTCATCAAAACTCTTCTGACATGCTTTATACCACTGAAATGATACATTTTTCCGAAGTAACTTAGTCAAAGGAGCAGCTAGAAGAAAAAACCCCTCAATAAATCGATGATAATACCCAGCTAGTTCTAAGAAACTTTGGACTTCTGCAACATTCTTTAGGGTTTCCCATTTTACTATTGCTTCAATTTTGTTTGGATCTGCCTCTATGCCAATTTCAGTAACTATATGTCCTAAAAATACCACATGGTCAATCTAGAACTTGCACTTGCTTAATTTAGGAAATAGCTATTTTGCTCTCAAAATTTCTCAACACAATCCTTAAATGTTGTTCATGATCCTCTTTGCTCCTTGAATACACCAATATGTCATTAATTAACATAATTACAAATTTGTCTAAGTAAGACTAGAACACTTTGTTCATAAGAGCCAGAAATGTAGCTGATGCATTAGTCAAACAAAATGGCATCACAAAAAATTCATAATGCCCATACCTGGTTCAAAAAGTTGTCTTCAGTACATCTGAGTTTGAAATTTTGAGCTGATAATATTCGGATTTTAGTCAATTTTAGAAAATACCTGTGCTCATTGTAACTGGTCAAACATATCATCTATCCTTGGTAAATGATACTTATTCTTCATAGCAACTTGATTTAACTGCAAGTAATCAATACACAACCTTATTGTCCCATCTTTCTTTTTAACAAATAATACTGGAGCACCCCAAGGTGATACACTTGGTCTGATGAATCCCTTTTCTAGTAGTTCCTGTAATTGATTTTTTAATTCTCTCAACTTAGCTGGAGAAATCCTATAAGGTGGAATAGATATCGATGTAGTTCCTAGGACTAACTCAATTATTAATTTTATCTCCCTATCAGGTGGCAAACTAGGTAAGTCAGTTGGGAACACATATGGAAACTCATTTACCACAAAAATATTCTCAAGTAATTCATTTATGAACCTTGTGTCTACTACATGTGCCAAATAAGCCTCATAACCACTTTTAATCATGAGAAAAGCCTTGATAATAGAAACTAGACATGCAAGTACAATTTGTCTTTCCCTTTGAAACACAACTTTTGTATGATTTGAAGATTCCATAATAAATTTCTTAGTAAAATAATTCATTATTGCATGATATTTGGACAACCAGTCCATACCTAGTATCACATCAAATTCATGAAATGGCAACAGTACAAGATCAACATTCAACAACATCATCAATGTGAATCACACAATCACAACATACCTTATCCATAATCATTCCATCCCTTAAAGGAGTACTAACACATAGATTAAAACCTAAAGGTTGATGCTTACTATATAATTGTGATGTCATGTTCAATGAAATGAATGAATGTGTGGAGCAAGGATCAATTAATGCATCAACTTTTAAATCATGGAGAAAAAGTTTACCAGTGATTACTTCTAGAGCAACAACAGTTGCTTACCTAGTCATGGCAAATACTCTGGCCTGTGTCAGGGGTCTAAAACTCTAACCTTCTGATATGCTCATACATTGGCCAATTGTGGTTGTTCTACCTCTGTCTATGCCTCCCTCTGACATTTTAGATATTTCAAGAAAATCCCTAAGCAAATGATCAAAAGATCCACAAAAGTAACACCCACCAGTCAATTTTCTAAATTCACCCATATGTTGCCTACCATAATGTGCACATGAGGGTCATTGTTGCATAACTTAGCCTTGACCTATGCTTGTATACGATGAAACTCCTAATCTTCTACCTCTATAACTAAAGTAACCACCCTTAGCACTGGAACGTAATGGCATATAATCTCCCCGTTTACTTTTTTTCTGTTAAAATCTCCCACAAACTTAATAGGCCTTCTTTTTACTCATTGCTTTATCCATTATTTTTCTAATCTTTCCACCCTGATTATAGTGGCTTTTACCTTGGTATAAATTTCCAGATCTACAGTTGTGATCCTACTTCAGATCTCATATCTCAGTCCCTCTTCAAACTTTCGACATTTATCTTTGTTAGTGGCCACCATGAAGGATACATAAAGAAATAATTAATTAAATTTTACCTTATATTCAATTATAGTCAGCTTTCCCTACTTTAGGTTTATAAATTCCCTTCATCTATGTACACTTCTGACATGTAATTGTTGTTGAACTCACAAAGAAAATCATCCTATATAAGCATCGGAGGCTGGACATCACTCCTTGGAATGGTTCCTACCAATCAAATGCATCCCCCTGTAATAATGACACTACATAGTCAAACTTTTCTTCTGGTATGCATTTCATCAAATTCAAAACTCTTTGTATTCTTTTTAGCCATGTCTCTGCCACTGATGGATCTATGGTACCACTGAAGTCAACTGTACCCTATTTTCTTAATTTGCCATACCTTCTTTCTATTTGAATTTCTAGACCCTGCACTATTGGTTTACTAATTCTATATTGTGATTACCCATGAGATATGGGTTATGCATAAGAAAGTGCAGGAGATCTAACTTTGTCAGTAGGTTGATCTCTTAATGGTCGGCATGATGCTTCTATGGAATGCAAATTGGTTAACTTCTCTCTCTTTGGTGAGCCATGGGTACTATCACGACTACCATCTGTTAATGCCCTATAGACAAATAAGGCTATGTCATATGATAATGCATAATAATACAAAAGTCATGTCATGTTCATATGTATGTCCCTATAGAACCTATCCCTATTCTAATACCAAATACTATAATGACCATTTTCATTTACAAATCATGGCATTTAGGTCCAAAATTACATATACATAAAGGTTGATTCATCGTACAGACACAATCCAATATGTATTTCATGTACATATATGTTAACTAATGTTCAAGGTTAGTAACCATAAATTAGTTTCTATCTAGATATATGGATATGAAATAAAGAGAGAGAGAGATTTGGACTTCAATCGACGACCTATGCTCTATTTTTCTATATGTAAAAATCTATGCACCAAAGTATCCAAACCTTATACTTCATATCTGAAAGCGATTTGGTGAGTCATGACTTAATGAATAAGAACAATAATCAAATTCTTTTGGCACAACCAACAATCAAATATCATCAGGATACATTATAAGTATAAGAATTGACTATGCAAGTGCAAATGCAATAGATTAAATTTTTTTTTTATCGTGACCTTACAAGGCAAACACTACTCTTGGGAATTCATGTGATTCAAGTGACGTTTGATTTTGCTATCCACCATATAATAAGTGAATCATTTGATCAATCACATATGCCAATAGGACATTGGTCCCTTTTCCAAGTGATTTGTAACTATTTGGCAAGTCATTCATAATATCCTTTTAGTTCCACTTGTAAGTGTTCATTCACAATGGTATACCATGTAATCATTAAGAGCATAAAATTCTCACTTGACTTGTATTCACATGTAAAATGTAACAATTTAATCACATATACATGTAATAGAACATAATCATATCATAAAATTATCACACATGCACATTAGAATCTAATTATGGTTTTTACTCACCTTTTTATGTAGATTTGGTTCTCTCTTTAGGGCTTCCTCAAACTGTTGAGATCCTAACATTTCATACATACATACATACATACATGGTTCTCTCTCTAGGGCTTCCTCAAAGTCTTACAATCTTGGGTATATCTCAAATTATACAATCCAATTGCAAAATGGATTTACCAGAAGTTACAAAACTCATAAAGGAACATTTTTTATACTTTACTCATTGTCTAATTCAGTTTATAAAGTCACCAAAACAAATGACCAATCTCAGGGTGAGCAAGTTTTCAACATGTTGACAATCTATCATGATGAAGGGGCAATATCTCATCAATCACCATAAATTTGGCAAACAAATTTTATAGGTAAGTAGATAAGACATAAATATACAACTTTCAAGCTTAATACATCACCAAGTTCTAATTCTATGGCCATTAAATTCTTGGAAAATAGAATTATAAGATTGATGAGGTTTCATTTGGCTCAGGTTTAGTCACAATCAATAAGCCATATTTCTTTCCACACAACAAATCAAGCAAAAATTCTTTATAGGTATTTAGAAGGGATATAACATGCAAATTTAATGTTTTTTACTTTGTCTAAATCAAAACATAAGGTCATCAAAATATATGACGATAGCCAGACTGAAGAGATTTCAGTTGGTCATGAACCAGCCCTAATGAAGGAGCCATATCTCCTCACACACACCAAATTAAGTAAAACTATTTAACATTCATTTAGAGGAGGCATAAAGCTACAACTTTCATATTTTAAACTTTCCCTAATTCCTCTTTTAGGGTTACAAAATCATGGGAAAAAATCTTCTCTAAGAATAAAACCAACACAATCAGCTCTTATTTCTTTTAAGCTTCAAACTTCATATATGAGCTCTACCTCAAATTACTCCATAATTCTTCCTAATCATACATGTTTAACATGTTATGAGGGAGGAATTGCATGTGGGAAGAAGATAAAATCACTTACCTCTTTTGCCAAAACTAGAAAAGCTTAGGATTTTCTCCAAGCTAGCTCACTCTTCTCACTCTCCTTCTTTTTCTTCTTCCTACTTTCTTCCTTTCCTTCTTTCTATTTTTTGCAATCCTTTATGTTTTTGGCTCTCCAATTTGATCCTAAAAGATGAAAATTTTAATTTTTATACCTATATTAATAAAAGAAAATCATGGTGTCTCACTACCATCGGTTGGAAGTTCAATATTTCTCTTTAGTCCCTCTTCCTCACTCATTCATCATCTTCATCCATCTTTTAATCCCTGTATGCTCCTTGTACTTTTAAATAAGCTCTAAAACACCATTATTTATGATGTTATATCATGCACACAACATAAGATAATTTGCCATGCAACTATATAAACATTACATATATGTTCAAATGTCTCAAATGCAATGGTTCAAGTGTTCATCGTCATGCTTATCCAATTCACATATCTAAATGATCCTTTATCCATTGCATATGTTCATATGGGATTGCAAATCATTTATACAATGAATATATTTATGTAAGAATGCCACTGAATGTGGATAAGGATGTTACACCCCCATGATCACTTCTAATTAAAGAGATCTTCAAATCCTTTTGGTTTTGAATTCTTTTAGCAAAGGTCGTAAAGGCATTAAAGCAAGTGACCTTGTAAGGAAGGAACAACACCCAAGTATACCTAGAGTAATCATCTACAATGACAAATGCATAATGCATGCCTCTCAAGCAAGATACTCAAGAGGGTCCAAACAAGCCTACGTGAAGTAATTGCAAGGGTCTTGATGAACTTACTATGTTCTTGGCTTTGAATAAAGATTTCACCTATTTTCCATTTTAACATGCTTCACTTGTAAACTTGATTTCGGGTAGACTTCAACTAAGTTTCTCTTTTTCAGCTTGTTATAAGGTTCCATGCTTGCATGTCCTATCTTTTTTGGCTAGGTTTTCCCTTCATTAAAAATAGATACTATACACTTTACATTATTGTTAATAAGAGAATTTAAATCAATGACATAAATGTTATGAATTCTTCAACCAATAAATAAGATTTTATTGTCCTTGACACATAGCAGGCTTCTGATCCAAACATAACTCTAAGGCCTTTGTCATAAAGCTGACTTACACTTAGTAGATTATGTTTGAGTCCATCAATAAGCAAACGTTATCAAGAATGGGTAGTCAACATCCTTACCAACTTTCCCTATGCCAATTATTTTGGCTTTCCCATTGTCTCCAAATGATATATTTCCAAGACCTTCAAATTTCTCTAGTTGTGTGAAGAATTCCCTTTCTCCTGTCATGTGCTTTGAACATCCACCATCTAGATACTGCTCTTGCTTTCCAACTTGGGATTTCAAACACATTTGTAAAACAAAGAGGATCAAGTCTTAGGTACCAAATCTTCTCGAGTCCTAGAGGGTTAGTTCTAGCCATCTACTCATTATGCCTTCTCATAAGGAAATGATAGGCAACATGACCTAAACACCATAATAGAAGCATTCATTATTAAAATACACTAGTGTCCTATTTCTAGGTAAAGCATGCATATGGTGTTTGTGAGGTTTGTAACTCCTCTAAGCTAATTGACTGGAAGTTTTCTCATATGAGGTGCTCTCATGTAAGGTGTAAACCTATATATATGAGGATGCCAATTTTTATGCCTTTGTGACTTTGCCTCTTAGGCTTATAAGATTAATACATGTAGGCATAGTTAGCTCTAGAAGGGGCATCTCTCATTTGTGTATGAGTAGGCTAAGACTTAGCCCTTGTGCCATTGGTTTTGACATTTCCCTTTTTAGGAACTTTTAGCATTTTCATAGGTTTGGGCATGCTAACTTCCTTAGCTTTGATAAAGACTATCTTGGAAGTAGAAGGAGCAATTGAGATAAAAGCATTATATTCTAATCCATATTTAATGGATGGGCTCCTTTAAACTTTAAGGATGTAGTCTAGTTTCTCTTTTCCTTTGATAAATTTGTTGAGATTATCCCTGAGCTTAGAGTTCTCAGTAGCTAGAGACTGAACCTCCTTAGCCAAAGTCTTTTGACTCTTAACACAATCCTTTAAGGATTTATTCTCTTTCTTAAGAATAGAGGTGATTGACTTGTGAATCTCCACTTTCATGGTCAGTTTGGTAATAATAGAAGCTCATCCCTAGGATAAGAATCAAGAGGATTTACCTCATTCTCACCATCAGTGTCAGTATCATTATTAGATAAGTGCTCACTTGAGGACTCATGTGATCTTTCCTTAATTTCCATGAGACATAGACTAGCTAGCTCTTTTTTGGTGTCCTCCTCATCAAGTTTGAAGTTACTTGTATCATCCCAAGTGGCTTTGTACACTTTGTTATCTTTTTTGGAGGTGTATTTCTTGGTAGGAGCTTTATTCTTTTTTAATTTTGGATAATCTAACTTGATGTGCCATTTCTCATTGCATCCACAGCAAATTAGTTGACTCTTACTACTTTTCTTCTTCTATCTCCTTGCTTTTTTACTCTTTTAAAGAAATTTTTTTACTTTGTTTGTTATGAGGGTAATGTGTTCATCTTCACTGCTATTTTCATCATCATTAGAAGAAGATGTTAATGAGTAATAAGAAAAGGGGGGATTCAGAGCGTACCTCTTTGACTTTTAAAGCTAAGTCTTTTTTTTCTCACTATAGATCTTTCAGAAGTCTTCTTAAGAGTGATTTTATAAGCTAGAAGCTTTCCTCTGAGTTCATCTAGAGATAGAACCTCCAGTTTGTTGGCCTCCTTTATGGCTGTCTTTTTAGCTTCCCATTTGTCCTTGGAAAGAGTTCTTAGGATCCTAGCAACCATATCTTCGTTAGAGTAGGACTTTTCAAAAGTTTTAAGAGTGCCCACAATATCAATGAAACTGTTATACATCTCAGTTATTGACTCACTAGGTTGGTATACAAAAGTTTCATACATATAAGTATACATTTGTATCTTTTTCCTTTTAACTTCACTGGTGCCTTCATGCTGAGTTTACAAAGTTTCCTTGATTTCTTTTACCGATGTGCACATTTATAGCTTTGCATATTGAGAATTATGGATAGCATAAAAGAGAACGTGTATGGCCCTTCTATTTTTGAGATTTGCCTTATTTTCTTCTATTGTCCATTCACTATTGGGCTTGGGAACAAGAACATCTCTAACTAATTTAGTTGGAACTTCACTTCCTTCTTTGACAATGTCCAATAAATCCATGGTTTCACTATTTAGAAAGATTTTTATATGATTTTTCCAATACTCGTAGTCGTCTCCTTTGAAGAATGGTGTCATGTGGATTAATTGTAATTTCTCATAACTTGCCACGATCTTTACTCTGAACTCTTAAGCCTTGATAAAGAGACAAGCTCTGATACTAATTATTGTCCCTTGATGCCCTACAAGGGTGTTGAATAGGGAAATGGCAAGTAAAAACCAATGAAAGCTATGTGCAAAAATAATGAGAAATTGACACAATCAATTTATAAAGGATTAACACAATCTTGCCTACGTCCTCTCCTCTAGTCTTCCATTAGAGCCTTCACTATCAAGATATATTTTAGATGCTATCAATCACCTTTACACCAAAAGGTTTTGGGCACTACTAAGCCGTTATAAGTAGACTTTCAGGTGCTACTAAAACTGCTTTTCAAAGTAGTTTCTAGGTACCTTAAACCTTTCACAAAATGGTTTAGATCTATTAAGATCTCTTAAACCATAAAACCTTTCTCTAAAGAATTTACAAATTAATGATGAAAAGAACCCTCTCACTCAAGCAAACAATAATGATCACCCTCACAAATTATGCTTGACTTGATTGAGAGCTTTAATAGATATCTAAAGTTTGTTCTTTAACTCTATTTTTGAATATGTCTTATGCAAGTTTTGACAATTGATCTTCCCCTGAAGCTAGATCACATTTGTTTCGCCCCTTATACTAAAGTTTGTTTTCACAATAAAATAAGCTCACTTTTAACCATTTTTTACTTTTTCTCTACTTAATCCTATTGTGGGGGCGTCCTTTTATAGGTAGATATAAGAAACTAGTCGTTAGAAGGAAGGTTGTCACTCCATGTCATAAAGTAGTCATTCAACATCTATTGGACAGTCTCTATACTTATTCTTGGGTGAAAATACAACTTCAACAATTGTTAATTTGATTGAAATGCTTGTTGGAACTAGTTATTAGAAAGAGATTTGTTTAGACGCTTCTCTTCTAACTTTTTCAATTTTTTATTCACTAACTCCTTCAATGACTATTGGAGCTTTTTAATGCCTATTAAAATTAGACTTCAACTCTTGTTGGAATATGGACAATGCCCATTGCAAATCTCCAGAAGGATGTAAACTTGATGCTTTATTTTTCAAGATTTTATAGTGTTTCAACGGTTGTTGACTTTGGTTTAATGCCTATTAACAAGTATCCCAATGCCTGTTTAACATTTGAACATCTCCTATTGGAAGGTCTAGAAAACTCTAGCCCTACCTTGGTGATTTTCCAACACTTGTGTCAAGACTTCAAGGGTTCTATTCACATCAAGTCATTTGGTTCAACGATTATTATGAAAATGCAATGCCTATTAAGGTATCAATGAGCCACGTCTGTTGCAAAAACACAACAGCCATTGTGAGGGTCATCTTGCAAAACTCAAGTGGTTTCAACATTCAATGCTTCTTGTGCTATGGAGAGTTAATGGTTGAGGGGTATAAAAACTTTAACTCACATTTTAATTGTCATTTCAACGCCTGTTGAAAATATCCAGCGGCCATTGATGAAGTCATAATGTCTATTGAAATGCAACAACACCTGTTGACTTTGAATACTTAGATTTTTTTAAAAAACTATTCTTCTTAAAGCTTTGGTTAAAAGATTGATGTACTTGTAAGATCTTATACACCAACTTGAACACGAGTTATCTTTTAGATGTGTTTGTAATCATCAAAATAAGCTTGGTTTACCAAATTCCCAAGCTAGATCCCATAGAAAAAAGGAAGAAAGGAAGAAAAAAGAAAGAAAAAAAGAAAAAGGAAAGAAGAAAAAAAGAAAAAAAAAAGAGAAAAGAAAGGAAAAAATAGAAAAGAATTTTGAAATATGATCCTATTATAAAGAGACCTCAATAAAAGTTTTGGAGATAGCGACTGAGGAGGATGAAGTCCATCAAAGTCCAAATCTTATTGTAAAAAGGCCTTAGTAGAAGCCTTGGTGACATTGACACTATTGAGGAGGACGAAGTCCATCAGAATTTCCCTACTATAAAAAGACCTTAGTAGAAGCCTTGGTGACAACAAAACTATCGAGGAGGATGAAGTCTGCTAGAATCTAAATCCTACTATAAAGAGGCCTCAATAGAAGCCTTAGTCACAATAAAGCTATTGAGGAGGATGAAGTTTACTAGAATCTAGATCCTACTATAAAGAGACCTCAATAGAAGCCTTAGTGATAACAAAGCTGCAGAGGAGGATGAAGTTCACTAAAATCTAGATCCTACTATAAAGAGACCTTAGCATAAGCCTCCTACCATAAAGAGACCTTAGCATAAGCCTTAGTGACAACAAAGCTTCCAAGGAGGATGAAGTTTGTCAAAATCTAGATCCTACTGTTAAGAGAACTCAATATAAGCCTTGATGATAGCGAAGCTGCTGAGGAGGACAAAGTCCACTAAAATCAAAATCCTACTGTAAAGAAATCTCAATAAAATCCTTGGTGACATGGAACTACCAAGGAGGTTGAAATTCACCAGAATTCAAATCCTATTGTAAAGAGATCTTAGTAAAAGCCTTGGTGACAGTAAAACTGCCAAGGAGGATAGAAGTCCATCAAAGTTTAAATCCTACTGTAAATAGGCCTCAATAGAAGATTTAGTTATAGCTAAGCTGCGAAGGAGGACAAAGTCCATCAGAGTTTAAACCCTACTATAAAGAGATCTTAGTAGAAGTCGTGGTGACAGCGAAGCTGCCAAGGAAGATGTAGCACATTGTAGATTATTGTACTGTAAAGATACCTCAGTAGAAACTTTGACATCTATAAAAAAGACAAAATCCACACATTTCATTCTGTTGTAAAGAGGCTTCAGCAGAAGTCCTGGTATGTGTTTCAAGGAGACTACTAGGACAAATGGGAGACATTTGGGGTAAATACACATAACAGTTAGTTTTATACTTTGTTGCATTTTTCATTCATTTTGCATTCATTTGGATTGCATCAAAGCAGTGGGCAAACTGCTTACACTACATTTTGTACCCTAGAAAATTTTGACCCGATGATGATAACGAACCAAAATTGAGACAAAGAAATGAGTGTGATAATACAAGTATAGGAAATGGGTAGAATTTTTTATTTCTTTCTTTTAAAATTTTTCTCGAATCTAAAACCCAAAATTTGTGGAAGCCCAAGTATATATTCAAGTCTATATATTTTTTAAAAATCAAAAAGAAATAAAAAATCAAAAAGAAAAAAAATAAAAGAGAATAAATGCAAGTCACGCGGCCACTAGGGCCACGTGTATGAGGGAAGGTCCTTCATTCTTCGATAAATAAGAGAAGTGCAACCCTAAATTGGGTGAGGGGGTGCAATTTTTTCTCAAATGGAGCCAACACAAGCACAGTAAATAGGGAGAGAGGGAAATGAATTGGGAAAAAAAAGTGAGAAAAAATAGAAAATATGAATGGAAATATTTCACATTTGATTTAAGTTTAGCTATCGTTCGAGTTAGAATATCTCTTTTTTTTTAATCTCGAAAAATATGTACTAGACTAAAAGGTATGGCATCTGAGGGCTCTTTTATTTATTTTCATTCAATCAGCCTTTGCATAATATTATTTTCTTTTATTCTCATTTTAATATATTATGGTTGTGTTGGTATGGTAGTTAATTTAATATATTAGCGTTAATTATTTTGTTGTGAACTAATTAAATATTTTAGTTTATATTTTTTATGTGATATTTTTGATATGTTGTGGTTAAATATTTTTCCGTGAACTAGCTAAATATTTTCCTATTTTTAATATATATTTTAATTGCTTTGGCATTGTATTTTTTTAATATGTGCATATTAATTTTTTTATTATTTTGATATATTATCGTTATTTTCATGTTAGTATTTTTTTAATATTATTTTTCATGAATTAATTAAATGTTTTGTTACTTTTTTTAACATAAAATCTATTGTAGTTTTTTTTTAATCATATTTTAGCTTGTTGTTGTTAATTGTTCTATTAATAAGTTAATTAAATATTCTTTATTTAATTAAATATTCTTTATTTTAATAAAAAAATTATTGTTATTCTTATTATTGCTACTTTTATTTTTTACTCTTTTATGTAATTATGGCATCTAGAGACTAACCATTGTGCTGCAAGATACACTTATTTTGCTTTGTTTATTTTTTTATTTTTATTTTCATTTTAGATGTATTTGTAAATTCTTTATCCCCACTTGGCCTGTAAAATTAATTAATTTTTTTACTACTACTGTATACAATTTTGCACCTTGTTTATTATTTGTCTTATAATACTCATTTTAATTGCGCACATGAAATTAGTAATGATAAAATAATAAATAATTAATATGGACAATTTATAAAAATCATGGACAATTAAGCGAAGGTCGGACCAATGCCGGTCCAAGGTGCTTAATACCTCCCTCGGGCCATACCCAACTTCTGATCCTAACTTTGAAATAGTGATGAGTTGGGTATTTTGCATAGGATTCCAATTGTTATCCAATTAGTTCCAATCACACTGAGTGGAAACTCGAATTTTCTCCAGGCTTCACCAACGTATTGTCCCGTATACCCCTAGGCCCTCGATGTCCACATGTAGTGGCATAGTCGCAGGATCCTTATTTAATGAGATACTCCACTGTATTGCCTAGTGGCAATTGTCAATCGAGTACGAAGCAATAGAGCCCTTGCTCATAATTTCTTTGTTTGGTGATTACATTAACAACTTTATGGAAGTATTGATGGATGATTTCTCCATTTATGGATCATCATTTGATGCATGCTCGCATAATTTAGAAAAAGTACTTTAAAGGTATGAGGAGTCTAACCTTGTTTTGAATTGGAGAATGTCATTTCATGGTAAAGGAAGGAATAGTTCTAGGGCATAAAGTGTCATTTCAAGGAATTAAGGTTGATAAGGCTAAGGAAGAACTAATTGACAAAATTTATATACCTAAATCTTTAAAAGAAGTTAAGTGTTTCTTAGTCATACAAGTTTTTATAGAAGGTTCATTAAGGATTTTTCTAAAATAGCTAAACCCTTGACAAATCTTTTAGTTAAAGATGTACCACTTGAATTTGATGATAATTGTTTGCATGCATTTAATACTCTCAAGGAAAAATTAATTGAAGCCCTCATTATTTCAGCTCCTATATAGGATCTTTCCTTTCAAATCATGTGTGATGCAAGTAATGATGCTTTAGGTGCAGCTTTAGGGTAAAGAAATTATATGAAATTTCATACCATTTATTATGCAAGTAAGACCATGATTAACACACAAAGAAATTATTCCACTACTAAGAAAGAATTACTTACTGTAATATTTGTTATTAAAAAATTTGAATTTTATTTGCCCCTGTCTAAAGTCATTGTGTTTACTAATCATTCTACTTTGAGATATTTACTTGCTAAAAAGGAAGAAAAACCTTGGTTGTTGAGATGGATTTTGTTGCTACAAGAATTTGACCCAGAAATCAAAGATAAAAAGGGTAATGAAAATATAGTGACTGATCATCTATTAAGGCTTAATGAAAATTATGTAGAGAATATGCATGATTTTTCATTATGTGATTAATTTCTCAGTAAACAATTGTATGTTGTCAACACTCAAAATGAACCATGGTTTGCTGATTTTACTAATTTTTTTGTAGGAAAAGTGGTGCCATCTCACTCACATATCAACAAAAGAAGAAATTTTTCTTCAATATGAAGCATTGCTTGTGGGATGAACCTTACCTCTTTATAGAGATGGAATGGTAAGACGATGTATTCCCAAGGATGAAATCCAAAGTGTAATCAATTTTTGTCGTGATAAGGAAGAGAGAGGTCATCATGGATCATCAAGAATAGCTGCAAAAATTCTCCATAGTGATTTTTATTGCCCTTCACTCTTGAAGGATGTTCATTCTTATGTAAGTGCTTGTAATCATTAGCAACAAATAAGTAATATCTCTCGATGCCATGAGATGCCTTTGAGCAATATACTTGTTTGTAAAATTTTTTATGTTTGGGGCATTGATTTTATAAGGCCTTTTCCTAAATTTATTAACAATTCTGATATGCTTGTGGATGTGGATTATGTGAGTAAATGGATGGAAGCTTGTGCATATCCAAGTAATGATGCTAGGTGGTTGTTAAATTTCTTTAAAAAATTCATATTCACCCATTTTGGTACACCTAGAGCTATTATAAGTGATGGGAGAAAGCATTTTGGTAATAAATAATTTGAGCAATTATTGAACAAATATGTTGTTACACATAAAATTGCTATCCTTTACCACCCTCAAACAAGTGGACAAGTAGAGGTTTCTAATCAAGAAATAAAATAAATTTTAAAAAAGACAGTTATTGCTTCTAGGAAAGATTGGTCTTTGAAATTAGATGATGCACTTTGGGCTTATTATAGTGCTTTCAAAACTCCAATCAATATTATTAGACTAGGTTGTTCAAACCTAAGTCAAAGGTCTCTTTTGATCTTGATAATGAAGATTGATAGATTCTAACATCTTGTTTAAGTATTGTTTTTGTAGTTTTAAGATAGGTTTTCATTGGATGTTTGGTGGAAGTCTAAATCTCAAACATTGAGTAAGGCATATCAATTCGCAGTCAAGAACCTTAAAATTGCGACCGTGACTTTGCAATAAGGATGGATGAACTTGAACCAGACGAATTCGCAGAGTAAATCACATTCGTGATCCAACCAAGGAAGACATGATTGTCATATAATGTGATATGGGGTGACGTTCACATCCCCAATCATAGCCGCAATTTTTGTAACGATATGGAGGGAACCAAGTCCGTAACTAAAATTTGTCAAGTGTCCAAGATAACCATTAACATATCAAAATTCATGAGGGTGAAAAAATTATTGAGACCGCGACCCATTGAAGCATTTTTTCCTTATCAAATAGAAGGATTCACCGTCACCATTGCATCTAAGAAGAACTTTCATCATGACCGCGACTTTTGGTTGGTTGGATAAACACAACCACCATTTTTCTTAGAAAATCAATAGCAGCATGCCACGTGGACTAGCCTTTAGATGTAAATGGGGTTCTCCACCACAATTTCAGTCTTTCTAATGCAAAGTGAAAATTCACGACCACGAAACTCATCTGACAGGCATTTAATGCAAAATCTACCTAGCTTACCTTAGAGTCTTAGGTATAGTTTCTTTGTAATGTCTCTTTGGTGGTTATTACCTATAAATACTCCTCCAAACAGACATGAATGCAAGAGAATATCATTGATTATAGCCAAACTCTTATAATTTTACTTTTCAACCTTTTATTCTTTGTATGTGAGTTAATATTGTTGGGTGTAAGTGTTAAACACCATAGTAATTGGGTATAAAGGTTAGCATAGTTGTCAAAACTTTTGTATTAGGTTAAGTGTGAGCCTTTGAGAAAACACTTAGGTGAGGTTTTTGTGTGAGCCTTAAAACACAAGTTGTAAGATTATGTGTGAGCTATTAAAACACATTGTACAAGTTTGGTGTGAGCTGGGAAACACCATTTTGAATTAATAGAACACCCAATTGTGAAAATTTTGGGAGTGGATGTAGGGTTCATTAACACCCCAACCACTATGAAAAAAAAAAATTCCTTCTCCTTTACCTTAAATCTCCTAAACTCTTCATCTTCCCTCCAAATTTTAAAATTCCTATCAATTCAACCCCCTTCCTTCTTGGTGCTCAAAGGGCCAACAAGTATGTCTCCATATCTATTATGTTTTGGTAAGCCTTGTCACTTACCTATGGAGTTAGAACATAAAGCTTATTGGGCAATTAAACTTTTGAATTTTGATTTGGAAAATAAAAGTGATAAGAGGAAATTCCAATTAAATGAATTCATAGAATAGATAAATTTTACATATGAGAATGCCCAAATTTACAAAGAAATAACTAAGGCATGGTATGATGCACGCATTGCAAAGAAAGACTTCCATGAAGGCGATAAAGTTCTTCTCTTCAACTCTCATTTCAAATTATTTCTTAAGAAATTTTAGAGTAGATGGAGTGGACCATTTATGGTAGCTAAGGTATTCCCTTATGGTTTGGTTGAATTATACAATAACAATGGGGGCAATTTTAAGGCAAACAAATAATGCTTGAAACCTTATATCAAAGGGGAACAACCCATTTACTATGAGACATTTGTTTCATTACAAAATCCATAAAAATAAATAAGGAATAAAGTCGAGTTAAGGACTCTAAAAGAGTGTTTATTGAGAGGCAACACAATGTTTTTAATTTTATAATTCCATGCTTTATTTTATTTTTGCAATTTTTTTTATTTTCATTGCAATTTTAATTATTTTATTTTATTGCATTTTTAATCTTTTAGGCATGTTCTAAAATTAATTTTCAAAAAAGTTAAATATTATTTTTTGATAAGGCATGCCATGGCTTATTACTTAAGTGACAACATTCACCAGCCTGTATAAGTCGTGCTCACGACATATCACATTGAATCTTTTATCCCATTTTGTTTGTGGATATTATTGGTTATGACCCTAGTCAATCAAACAGTTCCTTTCTTCATGACCCGGTTCTTAGATATATTTAGCATTTTCTCACATTTAATTTTTCATGTCGAAGGGATAGTTTTAGAACTTTTAGCAAGATTGAATTATATTTTCTATGGTAAATGTTAAACAAGGTCAAGGTTAATTTGGGTTCTTAGTCAGTAACCCAATTTCAAACAATTTGTTGGCCTAGTGCACCTAGAAAGGGGGTTGAATTGGTGAAGATTAAAAATTTAAAAGAAGGGTGAGGTGTTTAGAGAGTTAAAAAGGAAAAGAGAAAATAAAGACAACTTGTTTATAATGGTTCGGGTTTTAACAAACCCTATGAGCACTTCATTCTTCACAATTGGGTATTCCACTTAACTAAACTGGTGTTTTTAAGCTTACACCTAACTTATACAATCTGTGTTTTATGGCTAACACACAACCCTTACAACTTGTGTTTTTTGGACTCACATAAAACCTCTCACAAGGGTTTTGGATAGGCTTACAAGAGTTTTGGAAGCTAGGCTAACTCTCAACATACTTACAAAGGTGTTTAATGCTAACACCAAACAATCAATAACATATAAACTAGAAAGAGAAGAATGAGTAGCAAATTTGCAAGAGTTTGGTTACAATAAATGAAATTCTCTTGCATTTACATTTGTTTGGTGGTGTATTTATAAGCAACAACCACCAAAGAGACATTACTCAAAAACTAACCCTAAATCTGCAAGTTATGCTATGAAAATTTTGCATTAAATGCATGTCAGACAGAAGTCACAGTCGTGACTGGCATTTCAGAATCTCAATTTTCCAATTTACACTGAGGATCTGAAAATAGCGGCAGAGAACCTCGTTCTATGTCTAATAGCTAGTACGCGTATCCTTTACCCATTGGTTGTCCAAGAAATATAGTTGTTGTGTTTAACCAACCACTCAAAAGTCGCAGTCGCGATTGAACTTCCTCTTAGGCACGACTAAGATCGTGAATTCCTCTATTTGGTGAGGAGACAACACTTTCTTGAGTCACAGTCATGACATGTGCTTCGCCTTCATGATTTTTGATATTCCAACGGTTGCCTTTGACACTTGGCATGTTGTGGTTGCAACTTAGTTTCCTCTTTTGTTACTGTGAAAGTCGTAATCGCGACATAAGACGTAAATGACACTGTGAATTTCTCTGTGAATCAAGCAAGCATCCTTTTGTTGTTTCACTATTGTAAATTCATCAGCGAATTCTTTTGGCCTAGCTCTATCCATCCTTATTGCAAGGTCACAGTCATGAATTAGGCGATACTGACCGCAATTTTAGATGTCTTGCTCAAAGTTGGAGATTTAGACTTCCAACTAACTTCCAATGAAAAATTATCTTATAAACTGCAAAACAACACTAAAACAAAATATTAGAACTAATCAATCTTCATTTTCAAGATCAAAAGAGGTTTGTGACTTAGGTTTGACCAATCCAGTCCAACAATCCCTTTTTTTTTATTTTGACAACTTAGATTGATCTTAAAGAAAATTAAATGCATGAGTTATGAAGTTAGGATGGTCAATGATCTATTAATCAAAGAATTCTAGTCAGTGATCAAATAATCATAGAGTTCTAAGTTTGAAAAAGTAAGGCTCTTATAACTATTGCTTCCCCTCAACTTGTGCTTTTCTTATGCACATTACTTATTCTCTCCCAATGTTATTCTCTCCCCCTTTGGTAAGATCAAAAATAGGATAAATTTTAAAGAGTGAATGAAATGCATAAATTGAGATAAAGTAATTATAAGAAGCAAATAAGTGTTTAAAAACTAACATAACATATGAATTGCAATCACATAATATGAAGCAATGAATTGCAAAACAAACACTTTCATTTATTTAATAGATTGTGGGATCATAAGTTTTACATTAAGAACATGAAAGAAATAATTAAAAAAAAAAAAGAAATCCTAAACACAATCTAGAAGATGGAAGAACTATCATTGTCTTCAGAATCATCAATGTCTTTATTCGCCGCTCCACTTTGAGCTTCATCACCCTCCTCAATCTATTGGTTATCCTCCTCTTCGGATGTGTCCTCCCAATCTTTAAAATCTAGAAGATGGTAGGGAATAGCACCTACTTTCTTTTAAAGGTCCACTAGATCACTATGTAGGTGGGAGAGGTGGAGAAATCATCTCTTAATCATCCACATCATCTTGTCAAGCTTTTTTTTTATGGAGGCAAGAGTGATTTTAGCTTTAGGTTTAGGTTGGGGAGGAGGAATAGATTGTGCTCCCTCTTCAATAACTAGCTTTTTTCTTTTGGAGGCTTGGGAAGTTTCCAATTTCTTTAACCCAAAAGCTCCCAAAGTGTATGTATATGAACTAAAGTGAATGGCTTTAGCATGATGAGATAAGGTAAGTCCAAAGAGTTATAGGATGTTGGTATTTTTTAGTAAGGAACTTCTCATTTTCCTCATTAAGAGCACTTATATAATGGTAAATGGCAATGACATGGGAGGGAAGAAGAAACTGACTTTTTAGCTTTATACTCGTATGGATCAATTGATCCACCAGGTAATGGCCAGTCTGAATTGGTTGGTTCTTGGTGAGGTAGAAGAGAAAAGCAAGGTCTTTTTATGAGACTTTCTTGTTACCATCACCTCTTACGTTAACAAAGAAAGTGATGATGCGATGAAGGAGCTAGTTTGAGAGGGTTTGATTGTATTTGGCTAGGAAGGTCTTGGGGTTGTGTTTGTTCTTAATAGAAATTTTAGACAAAAACTCTAAATAGATGATATCAAGAGTGGAGATGATGAACAAAATGTCATCCCAGACTTAAAGATTAAAAAAGTTTGAAATTTGTTCGAAGATAATGAAAAAAATGTCCCCCAAAGGCTCAAAATACTAACCCATATTAGCTAGCATGAGATTTCGCCCTTCTGCTTAAGGTTACAATACATATGAATTTGTGCACTCATCGTGAAAAATAAACTCATTCCATCCCAAGTTTAAGAAAAATGCGTAGATCCCGTCCTTGATGCCTAGTGACTTAAGGAGGAAAGTGGAAGGGATTTTGTTAGGTTGGATAATCTTTGAGCAGTTTACCTTATACCTATCCTTTTCCTCCTTAATTATCCCTTTCATCATGTATAGAGGAGGTGGTCCAGAAGGTTGTGCTACTGCCTTACCTTTTTCTGCTGTTGAGGCTTTCTTGGGGGCCATGGTATATGAGAGATGATTAGAAGATGTTTGAGAGTAAGGAAGAAGAGAGATGAAGGTTTCTAGCAAGAATGAGTAGAAACATTGTTTCAAGGGTTTATATAGGCTAAGAAATGGTATGAAAATGACCATAACTGGTCAAAATTCATTTAATGAGGGGTTGTAAACAATTGGTAGTCAAATTAGTTAAATGCAACTAGTTACTTAAATTCGCGATCACGACTATCAAGTTGTGATCACTAATTATGAATCTCTAAGTAATGAATTAAAAAAACCTTAGAAACCAGTACGGTTAATAGTCAAATCATTTAAAATTTGAACAAATTTGTTATAGGGAATGAAAGTCGTGACTGCGAATTGATGGTTGACAGACGAATGATGAGTGCCTGTAAATCATGATCGTGAATCAAGGAGTAGCGACTGCAAATTACAAAGCAGAAAAGATAACTATGAAAGGATAAGACTTAACTTTCTAGGTTGTGATCCACTTAATATATTGATGCTTTGTTCATGCAAATTGGCATAGAAAGGCACAATTGCACACAAAATTAAGATATCCAAATAGATAAATATCACATACATCATATACATAATCATCAATCAAGTATGAATAATGCATCACACAAAAAGCATTCTAAAAGATCTAATTTTTCACTTCAAGGAGCTTTCATTAAGCATTTTCAACTCTCTCTTAATGAAGTTCATCCTTTCTTCATTAAGAGATTTTACGAAAAAAGTCTATAAGTTGATGATTTGTGGTTATAAATTCTAACACAAAATCACCATTTTGGAGATGATCTCTAAGAAAATGATGCCTAATGTCTATATGTTTGCTCCTAAAATGTTGGATGGGATTGTTTGAAAGATTTATTGCATTGGTATTGTCACATTTGATGGGAATGTGATCAACTACTTTGCCATAATCCTTTAATTGTTGTTCCATCCAAAGGACTTGGTTGCAACAACAACCTGCAGCTACATATTTAGCTTCAGCGGTGGATAATACAATTGAAACTTGCTTCTTACTAAACCAAGACACTAAATACTCTCCTATGAATTAACAAGTTCCAGAAGTGCTCTTTCTATCTAGAAAACTACTAGCATAATTCGCATCAGAATAACCCATGAGGCTAAATGAAGAATCTTTATGATACCATAAACCTAGATGCAATGTTCCAAGTAAATAATTGAAAATCCTTTTAACAGTATTTAAATGAGATTCTTTAGGATAAGATTGAAACCTAACACATATTCATATACTAAATATTATATCAGGTTTAGAAATGGTAAGATTAAGTAGAAAACCAATCATACCTCAATATCTCTTTTCATCAACACGACTTACAGGATTCGTCCTTGTCCAACTTGATGGCAGCACTCATTGGTGTTTTTGCTACTTTACATCCTTTCATGCTAAATTTCTTGGGAATGTTTTTTATGTATTTGGTTTGGTTAATGAAGATCCCTTCATTAGTTTGCCTGATTTATAAACCAAGGAAAAAACTTGAGCTTTCCCATTATGCTCATCTCAAATTCCCTAGTCATACGTTTAGCAAAATCCTTACAAAGTGATTCATTAATAGCACCAAAAATGATATCATCAACACAAATTTGCACTATTAGTTATCATGATTATGCCTTTTGATAAACAAAGTTATGTCAACCTTCCATTTTCAAAATCATTTTGTAAAAAAAAAAGAACTAAGCCTTTCATACCAAGCTCTTAGAGCTTGTTTCAAACCATGCAAGGCTTTATTCAATTTAAAAACATAATTTGGAAAAATATGTGATTCAAAACCAGGAGGTTGTTTAACCTAAACTCCCTCCTTAATAACACCATTTAAGAAAGAATTTTGACATCCATTTGAACTAGTTTGAAATTCATGTGACATGCATATGCTAAAAGAAACTTAATGGCCTCTAATCTTACTATAGGGGCATAGGTTTCTTCATAGCCAATTCCTTCTTCTTGGTTGTAATCTTTAACAATCAATCTAGCCTTATTTCTAGTGATGAACACTTGCCCATCTAACTTATTTCTACACACACATTTGCAACCTATAATAAGGTGTTCCTTAGGCCTAGGAACAAGTTCCATTTCTCTCAAATTGGTTGAGTTCCTCTTGTATAGCAATCACCCAACTCTCATCATCAAAAGCCTCATCAATAGATTTTGGCTCAAATTGAGAAACAAAAACAAGATTATTGTCTAAGTACTGAGCTGAGATCTAGTACTTACACCATTGGATGTATCACTAATGTTTAAGTCCTTGGGGTGATGCTTAGAAAATCTCCAATCCTTGGGAAGATCTCTGTTTGGTGATTCCACTTGTTAATGTTAAGGTTCTTTATCTTCTCCTGATGATTTGCTCTCATCATGATCCTTATCGATCTCTTTTATAGTATGCTCTAAATCTAATTTCTCAAAATCACCTATAAGATCATTGTTAGACTAAGGTAGTTAACCCAAGTCTTGGACCTCTTTTAATCTTGACAAAGGAGATTGACCATGTCTAATATTTCAAATTAGTGATATTTTGCAGCCTTTAGTTTTTATCTAAAGCTAGAAGTTAGATGAAGCTCAAAAATTCCTTAAGTATGAAAAATGACTTATAAATTGCGATTGCTACTTTGTATTAGCAACTGCGATATGTGAAGAAGCATTGCTAGAAAGCAGACAGGCAAAATCGCATAACCATTCTTGACCGCGATTCATCCAAATGAAAGAGTCCAAAATTGACAGACGAAATCGCGGTATGTGTCACACCCTAGTCGCGATCGTGAATTTTAAAGTGACTCAAAAGGGAAGCAAGTCCACAGTCACAACATGACACGTGTTCCAGCATACCGTTGGAAGTCAAATTTCACGAAGGCATCTTGTTGGTAGCAACCGCAAATCGTGAAGAAGAAGATAACCATTCTTGATAGATGAATTCACATCCTTTGTCGCGTCTTATACAAGAAAGCTCGTGACTGCGACTTATGAAAGTAGGTAAAAGAGTAACGACTATATTTTCCTGGTGAACTAATTAGAAGCTACCACGTGGACTAGCTGTTAGGCACAAATGGGATTTTCCTTTAGAAACTTGGATTTCGCGACCGCTAATGAGTAGTAGCGACCGCGAATCGATACTATTAAGCATTTAATGCAAAATCTATCAAGCATGTCTCAAAGATTTGATGAGTTATGATCTGCAACGTCTCTTTGGTAAAGTTTGGGTATAAATACTCCACCAAACAGTCATGAATATGGTTGCTAAGAAATTTATTACAAGTAATTAAAGCTCTCAATCTTTGCTACTCATTTTCTTCAATTTTCTTTATGAAATTGTAAGTGTTAGGTGTGAGCATTAAACACCAAGTTGTAAGGTTGTAGTGTTAGCATGTAAAAACACTTCAAGAAAGGTTTAAGTGTAAGCCTAGTGAAACACTTGAGTAAGGTTATGTGTTAGCCTAAAAACACATTGTTGTAAGGTTGTGTGTGAGCCATCAAAACACAAGTTGTACAAGTTGGGTGTGAGCTTGAAAACACCTTGAGTTAGTGAAATACCCAATTGTTAGATTGGGAAGTGGACGTAGGGTCAGTTATACCCGAACCACTATAAGTTGTTGTCTCATCTCTACTCATTCTTCTTCCATTCTTCTTTGTCTTTTAATTTTTTATACACCAATTCAACCCCCCTTTCTTGGTGCCAAGGGCCAACAACACTTATGTTTGCTTTTATAATTTGAGTTTGTACAATTGACAAGTTTATGATCATTCACTCTTGCATTCCCTATTCTCTCTCTTATTCCCTCATATTTCCTTTCTTTTTTATCTTGACAAAGAGGGAGAGATAATTGACTGAATATACAAAGACGAAACATACAAAAAGGGTGAAAGAAAATTGAACTATTTTTGCAATAAGCTAAGATAAAAATCTTATTATAATAACTAAGGAGGTGTATGGATTTAGGGAGAGTGATTTCATACTTATGATTTGAATCACTTTACAATCACTGTCATAGGAGCATGCATAATTGATTCTTTATCCTTTGCATATTCAATCCAGATTGTCAAAATCAAAAAGGGGGAGATTGTTAGACTAGGTTGTGCAAACCTAAGTCAAAACTCTCTTATGATATTGACAATATAGATTAAAAGATTATAATATCAATTTTAAGTGTTGTTTTTGCAAATATTAAAATGTAATCTCATTATGAGTTGAATAGAAGTGATTAGAAGCAAAAAAAACTCCAAGTATGAAAATCTATCTTCAAAATTAGTGACTACGAATTTCAAAGTGACTGTGAATTTTGAAAAAAAGTGTTGTTGAGATTCAAAAGTAGCGACCGTAAATTTTAGAAATAATATCTCCACGTTAAACAGATGATTTCAAGGTGACAATCGCATCAGAAAAAGAAAATAGCAACCGCAAATTTGAAGTAGCAACCGTGAATTTTAAGATCCGTTAGAAAGATCTAATGGCTAGTTTTTAAGGAGACCAATTATTTCATGCCACGTGGACTAGCCATTAGACACAGTTCAAAATTAGATGATGAGCATTTAATGCAAAATATGTTTAGCACAACTTAGAGATTTAGGCATAGTTTCATTATAACGTCTCTTTGATGATTATTGACTATAAATACACCACTAAATAGACTTGAATGCAAGAGGCTAACCATTGACATGTGTCAAAACTCTTGCTAAGTTAATTCTTAACTTTAACTCTTTATTTATTTATACGTTACTTGGTATGAGCTGTAAACACTTTGGGTTAGGTTTGAGAGTGAGCCCTTGTATAGAAAACTCTTGTTTAGGTTTGAGAGTGAGCCTTAGAAAACTCTTATATAGGTTTGAGTGTTAGCCTTGGAAAAACAATTGTAAGGTTTGGTGTGAGCCTAAAACACTAGATTGAGTGTGAACCTTGAGAAAACATTTGTAAGGTTTGGTGTGAGCTTAAACACTAAGTTGAGTGTGAGCTTGTAAAACACTAATGATTCAATGAAACATCTAATTGGTGAATTAGAGAGTATATGTAGGGTTGGTAATACTCGAACCACTATAAACCTTTGTGTTATTTCTTTTCATCTTCTTTTTCACCTTCTAAGCATTTAAACTCTCCTTCTTAATTTAAAAAATAGCCACCAATTCAACTCCCCTTCTCTATGTACTAGGGCCAACAAATTGCTACTCTTTAAGTGAGTCCAAAGTTGCACGAATGAATTAAAGAAGCATAGGGTAAGGATATGAAGTTCCAGAAAATTATTGAAAAGGTAAAATAGGGGAAACATAGGTATTCAATTTTGAGGATAAAATTCTTTATAAGAGGCGAATAAAATCTAACATCTCTATCCTCATTCATTAACATTCTCATATAACTATATTCATTGCATAAATGATTTGGAATTCCATATGAACATATATATTGAATAAATGATCATTTAGATATGTGAATTTAATAAGCATGATGATGACACTTGCACCGTTACATTTAGGGAACTTGAACATAGATGTGATATTCACATAGTTGCATGGCTAATTATCATATGTCGAAGATGATGAAGGAGTGAAAAAAAGGGATTAAAAGAGGAAAATTGAACTTCCAACCAATGGTAGTAGGTCATCATGAATTTATCTTATAAGAGTAGGTATAGAAATTGAATTTCTCTTCCTATAGAAATAGATTTCAGAGGAAAAAAATATGAGGGGTAACAAAAGAAAGAGAGAGCTAAGGAAGAAAGAAATGAAGGAGAAGAAGAAAAAGAAGAAAAAGAAGAAGAAGAACAAGAAGAACAATAAGAAAAGAAATAAAAAGTAAGCCACCTAAGAAGGAACCCTAAGCTTTTATAGTTTTGGCAAAAGGGCTAAGTGATTTTATCTTCTTAACACATGAAATTCCTCAATCATGACATGTTAAACATGTATAATTAGTAAGAATTATGGAGTGATTTGAGGTAGAGCTCATGTATGGAAGTTGAAGCTCAAGAAAAACAATAGTTGATTATGTTGGTTTTATTGTTAGAGTAGATTTTTGCACTCACAATTTCATAAGCATAAAAGAGGAATTAGGTGAATTAGGTGTAAAGCATATAAGTTGTAACTCTATACCCATATAAATTCATGTGAAATAGTTTACTTAATATCATGTGCATGAAAAGTTATGGCTCCTTCATTAAGGCTTATTCATAACCTATAGAAACCTCCACAGTCTAATTGCTTTCATATATTTTGATGACCATATGTGTTGATTTAGACAACATAAAAAATATGAAATTTTATAGGTCTATATCCCTTCCAAATGTCTATAAAACAGTTTTGCTTACTTTGTTGTGTGGAAATATACTCTTCTTTTATTGTGATTAACCCTAAACCTAATTAAACTAGTTTATTCTCTTAATTGCTTTCCCAAGAATTTTATGGCAATATAATGGGAATTTAGTGATGTTACAAACTTGAAAATGTTATAGAGTTATGTCTCATATATCTCATATACATTCCAGTAAAATAGCTTTGTTAAATATATTGTGGGTAAAGAGATATTGCTCCTTTATTGTGACTGATTCTCAACATGTTAAAACTTGCTCACCTTGAGATTGACCCTTTTTTTTTTTTTGTGAATTTATAGACTAAATTAGACAATATATTAAACATGATAAATATTCTTTTATGTGTTATGTAGCTTCTAGTAAATCAGTTTTGCAATTGTATTTATACAATTTGAGACATGGCTAAGAATGTAAGACCTAATTTCACTATGATCACATTGAAATAGGGTAGAATTGAAAAATTGACCATTTTTTATATACACCTTATATCAACCTAAATTTTGAATATATTATATCATTATGTGTCTAGTTTATGTATAAAAAATAATCAAGTAATTTTGATAAGTATATCAAGATGTAGTAAGGTCAGGCTGTCATACAAGAAAAATAAACTTAAGTACTTGACCCACTTGCATGGAACATGACCATAGTTGCATACCATGCATGCAAAATCATTTTAACATTTTATAATGATATATGTATGAAATGTTAGGATCTCAAAACATTGAGGAAGCTTAAGAGAGAGGTTCAAACCTACCATAAAGTTTAGTTGCATCAAAGGTGAGTAAAAGCCATAATTTGATTCTAATGTGTATGTGTGATAATTTTATTATATGTTTATGTTATATTACATGCATATGTGATTGAATTATGACATTTTACATGTGAATACAAATTAAGTGAGATGTATATGATCCTAATGATTACTTGGTATACCATTGTGAATGAAAACTTACAGATGGAACTAAAAAGGATGTTGTGACCAGCTTGTCAAACATTTACAAATCACTCAAGAAAAGGATCAAGATGTCTTATTATGACACATATTTTTTATCAATTGAATCATAGTTATATGCTAGACAACAACAAATGTTACTTGAATCACATGAATTCTTGGGAGCAGTGTTTGCCTTACAGGGTCATGATAAATCAATCTATTGCATTTGCACTTGTATAGTTAATTCTTATAATGCATCTTAATGATATTTGATTGTTGGTTGTTTCATTAGAATCTTATTATTATTTTTATTCATTGAGTCATAACTTACCAAATCACAATTACATTTTTCATGTACCAAAACATAAATTTTGGGTACTTTGGAGCATAAAGTTTTACATATAGACACATGAAACATAGGTCATTTGTTAAATTCCAACTCTCTCTCTCTCCTTGCATCATACACATCTACCTAGTTAGGAATCAATTTATGGTTACAAACATTAAATGGATTAAAATATGTATACATTAAATACATGTTGGATTGTATATGAATGATAAGTTAAACTTTATGCATATGAATTTTAAATAAAAATGATTATTATAGTATCTATAGTGACATCCCAAAGAAAATGCTTCTACAATACATATAAATAAAATATCAACATATGAATATAATAATTTATATTAATTCAATTATTCTAAATTATACCTTGAACTCTTCCCAATAAAAATCCTTGCTGCCTTCTGACACCATCTTCCACACATAACCTTCAGGATCCAAATATTCCCTGAAAGTCAACTCAATCTAGCTAGAACACTAATTGTTTAGGAGTAAATTACATATAAAATAATGGAAATTTGCATGTTATATAATCAAATCATATTATTCTTATAAATAAGCAAATAATGACAAATGTATCATGACATAATTAGCACAAAATACCTTTTACCAATGACCTGTAGCCTACATCGATGTGAATATGAAGGATTAGCTGCTGTTGAAACGAAAGTATCATTGGTAGGTAATGGTGCATATGCAATTTGTGACATCCCATTTACTAATAATTCCTAAAGTATGTGTATTAACTCATTCATAGAACATGGAATACTAAAGTGACATAACATCATTAAAATCCTCTCATTCTATCCATTTTCATTAAAAGACCTTATTTCAGTTATTATTATATTTTTTTCTTTACGCTATGTATCTTGTTTCACAACATAGTAACTATTTATAGCAAAGTATGCATGGTTAAACAAACTAGAATACTAATTGATTGCATACTGGCCCAGCCTGTATTAGATTGCTAGACAACAACTTCAAAATGTAAACTAGATGCAATCTTTAGTCTACTCTTTCTGAAAAAAAATTTAATATAGAAGAGTGAGTTTGTATACTTAGTAAGTAAATGAATAATAATACTTCAATATCAAATAACATAACAACATTTAAGTATAAATAACTCATTATCATATCCATGCATGAATTAAAGAGTTCTTATTTTTAAATGCCACACAGGCCATCAAAAGTTATTGTCACACAGGATGTCATAAAAGGATGCCGCATAGGCTATAGATATCACTGCCATAAAGGCTTCCATTTTTTGTTGCCACATAGACTATAAATATTATTACCACACAGGCTTCGGATAACATTGCCACACAGGCTATTGAATGTTATTGCCACACTGGCTATTATATATTATTGCCACACAGGCTGTTGAATGTTATTGCCACATAGGTTATTATATATTATTGCCACACATGTTGTTGAATGTTATTGCCACACATGCTATTATATATCATTGCCACACATGCTATGAATATTGTTGTTTTCCCAGCAACATCAAATATTAGTCTTTCAGCAAATCAACTATAAATCCAATAAAATTTTAGCAATATAACGACTAATAACAATTCTCATAATTTTGGCAGCTCATATCACCACATACTCTCATTCCCAAGTCATAATTTATCAATGTCTCATGAAAATAAATAAATCAAGAGTATAACCATCTTTTCATCAATGTATTAATCAATATCATCTCATTAAACAACATTTCATTCCATTGAGTATATATTCATGCCATTTAGCGAATCACACATACAATACCATTAGCTATTTATTTACCTCCTCCTTCAAGCTTATCAGGTCGTGGATGGTACTGACTTATTCCCACTATTGTCTTCAATGTCTCGAGGACCTATTTCAACACACCAGATCAATCCTTGATGATAAAAAATAATATTTTCATCTTGTTATACAAATATGCTCTAGTAAAATAACATAAACTTGATAGGTTGTTTCTATAATTACATTTGACTAGGGTTATGAAAATCGTGGGTAGAAAATTTTGCACTAACAATAAAACCAACATAATCAGCTCTTGTTCTCTTAAATTTCAACTTCCATCCAAGAGTTATACCCAAATACTCCATAATTCTCAATAACCATGCATGATTAACATGTGATAAAGGGTTAATTTTATGTGAGAAGAAGATAAATTAGCTTACCTATTTTCCTAGGACCAGAAAACCTTAGGATTCCTTCTTAGGTAGCTCACTCTTCTCCCTCTCCTTCTTATTCTTCCTTCCTTCCTTCCTTTCTTTCTTCCTTAGCTCTCTTTTTCTTTTGTTGTTCCTCGTGTTTAAGCTCTATATTTTGATCCTAAAGGGTTACAAATTCAACTTGTAAACCTATTGTAACAAGACAAAATCATGGTGTTGCATTTCTATTGGTTAAAAGTTAACTTTTCTCTTTTAGTCCCTCTTTTTCACTCCTTAAGCACCTCCGTCCATCTCCTAATCCTATATGCTCCTTATACTTTTAAATAAGCTTTATAACACCATTACTTATGATGTTATAACATGCACATAAGATAATTTTTCATTCAACTATACAAACATCAAATAAACGTCTAAGTGTCCCAAATGCAATGGTGTAAATGTCATTGTTGTGCTTATCTAATTCACATGTCTAAATAATCATTTATCCGATGTATATATTAAAATTTAACATAATTAAAATGCATGTGATTTGGGTTGAGGATGTTACAATTCTACCCTTCTTATAGAAATTTCGTCCTCAAAATTTTACTTACCATAACTTTAGAATAGATAGGGATATTGTCGTCTCATGTGTTCCTCTACTTCCCAAGTGGCCTCCTTAGGTGAGTGATAGCTCCATCTCACTTTAACCATGGGTATCACTCGATTCCTTAACTATTTTAGTTATTGATCATGAATTTCAATTGGTTGTTCATGATAAGTCATATCATCAGACAATTCAATCTTTGGCTTTGATAATACATGGCTAGGATCATACTGATACCTTCGAAGCATAGAAACATGGAACACATCTTGTATTTTAGATAATTCTACTTGCAATGCCAATCAATATGCCAAATGCCGAATTCTCTTTATGATCTCATATGGCCCAATGTACCTTGGACTCAACTTTTCCTATTTACCAAACCTAATAATGCCTTTCCATGGTGAAACTTTCAAAAATACTTTATCTCTAACTCGATATACCATTTGTTGTCTATGTTTATCAACATACACATTTTGCCTTTCTTGAGCAGCTTGCAAACATCTTTTGACTACTTGGATTTTGGCCACTGTATCCTATACCATCTCAGGACCTTCTAACTGTCTCATCCCTTTAATATCACAACAAATTAAACTTATACATTTCCTACCATATAAAGCTTCATATGATGCCATACCAATACTGGAGTCATAACTATTATTATATGCAAATTCCATTAATGGAAAATGATCATCCTAATGGCCTTTGAATTCTAACACATAAGCTCGTATCATATCCTTTATTGTCTAAATAGTCCTCTCTGATTGACCATCAGTCTATGGGTGAAAAGCAGTGCTAAAATTCAAATGAGTACCCAAGGTTATTTGTAAGTTGTTCATAAAATAAGAAATGAATCAAGGATCTTTATCTAACACAATAGAAATAAGAATGTCATGTAATCCCGTAATCTCAGCAACATATATTTTAGCCAATCTATGAAGTGAATCTGTTTGTCGTATAGGCAAGAAATGTGCAGATTTTGTGAGTCTATCTATAATAACACAAATAGCATTATGCCTTTTTTGTATTTGAGGCAAACTAATAACAAAATACATTGAAATTTTCTCCCATTTCCATATGGGAATAGATAAAAGATGTAACTTACATGCTGGTACTTGATGTTCTGCCTTGATATGTTTGTAGGTTAAACATCTCGATACAAACTCAGCTATATCTTTCTTTATTATTAACCAATAAAAATGTGACTGCAAGTTTTTATGCATTTATGTACTTCCAAGGTGCATAGCATATAGTACATTGTGTGTCTTTTGTATAATCTCTGATCTCAAACCATCAACATCTAGTACACAGACTCGACTACCCATCACTATCACCCCGTCATCTCTAATCAAAAAATTAGTCTTCTTACCTTTTTGTATCTTCTGTAGCATTTTCTGCAAATATGGATCCTTCATCTGAACTTCTCTAATATTGTCATTTATGACAAGCTTTAATTAAAGAGTAGCCATTAAAGCTGTCACATTCTTAATCTAAAATTTTACTTTAAAGCATGAAGATTAACCAAGGATGTCAAATTATAACCAACCATACCAGCAAAAACATTTAAAGCTTTTCAGCTTAAAGCATCAACAACAACATTAGCCTTACCCAGATGACAATCAATAGTGCAATCATAGTCCTTTAATAATTCCATCCATCTTCTCTGCCTTAGGTTCAATTCTCTCTATGTTGGAATATATTTCAAGCCTTTATGATCTGTCAAAATCTAAAATGTCTTTTTATATAAGTAATGCCTCTAAATTTGCAGTTCATGGACAATGGTTGCCAACTCCAAGTCATGTGTAGGATAATTCAACTTACGAGGCCTTAATTATCGAGAAGCATAAGCTATCACTTTTCCATGCTACTTCAATACATAGCCTAAGCCCCATCCTGATACATCAGTGTACAACACCGATCCACCATTTGTTGATGGTAATGTCAATATCGGTGTCATAGTCAATCTCTTCTTTAATTCTTCAAAACTTTGATGACATTGATCATCCCATTTAAATGTTACATTCTTACATAACAATTTTGTCAATGGCCTAGCAATAATGGAGAATCCTTCCACAAATCGTTTATAATAACTAGCCAGCCTAAGAAAACTATGCACCTCTGATACATTTTTAGGTGGATCCCACTCCAAAATGGCTTTGACCTTAGCTGGATCAGGTTGAACACCATGTCTAGACACAATGTGCCCTACAAAGACCACTTGGTCCATCCAAAAGTTGCATTTGTTCAATTTGGCATATAATTGTTTTTCCTTTAAGATATGCACTGCAATTCTCAGATGTTGCTCGTGCTCCTCATGATTTTGTGAATATACGAGAATGTTATCAATGAACACAATCACAAACTGATCAAGATATTGCTAGAAGGTACGATTCATTAATGCCATAAATGTTGCTAGTGCATTAGTTAACCCAAAAGGCATAACAAGAAACTCATAGTGACCATACCTAGTATGGAAAGTAGTTTTTGGAATGTCTGGCTTAGCAACCCTTAACTGCCAATACCTAGATCTCAAATCAATTTTTGAAAATACAGTTGCTCATTGAAGTTGATCAAATAAATCATCAATTCTTGATAAGGGATATTTATTTTTTACTGTTGCTCGATTCAGTTGCCTATAATCAATACACAATCGCATACTCCCATTCTTTTTCTTCATAAATAACACTGATACCCCCAAGAAAATGTACTAGGTCGAATGAAACCTTTTTGTAACAACTCTTTTAATTATTTTTTTAATTCTTACAGTTGCACTGCTGCCATTTGATATGGTGCAATAGAAATATGTGCCACTCCTGCCAAGGTCTTAATATTAAAATCAACTTCTTTATGTGGTAGCAAACCCGATAAATCATCAAGAAATACTTCTAAAAAGTCTCTCACTATAGCAATATCTGCCAAACCCAAACTAGAAACACTAATGTCCACCACACTTGCTAGAAATGCATCACAACCTTCTTTAATTAGTTGAAAAACTTGAATATCTGAGGTTAAGCAAGTTGAAATAATTTTGTGCTTCCCAACAAATATAACTCTTAATTGTTCTGAAGATTTGATCATCAATTCGTTAGTATGACAATCTAAAACTGCATGATGTTTTGCTAACTAGCCCATCCCCAAAATAACATCAAATTCCTTAAAGTTCATCGATATTAAATATGCAGTCAATACGACACCACACACTAGCACAAGACAAGTTCTACATACTTTGTTTACAATCACATTACCTTCAGCAGACATCAAAACACCCAAATCATTTCCTAAGGATTCAACTATAACATGCTCTCATGATGTAAATTTTGAAGGCATAAATGAATGTGTGGATCCTGGGTCTATAAAAACATAAGCATCTATATTATAAATATAAATTGTACCAGAAATAACTTTAGGAGTTGTTGGAGCCTCTTGACGAGTGATAGTATAAACTCTAGCCCGTGGTTGAGTATAGGCTGCCTGTCTACCATTAAAAATTGAAGTTGGTCCACCATGTCCTCCTCTAGCCCTACCTCTCCCTCTACTTCTGCTTGTGTCATAAAAATTCTCCGTAAGTACAAGAGATTTCCCTCTAATCAAACTTGCCATTGGACAATCTCGACTCATGTGGCCTAGTTATCTACAAGTATAACAAGTAAGCCTTTTAGGTCCCTAACTCTTTCCAAAATGAGTTCTTCCATAATTATTACAAATTGGGGCTACACCTCTACGTTGTATGCCCATAGGTTCTCTCATACCCTCTGCAACTCCTTGAAATCCTAATCCCTTAGATGATATGAAACCACCTCTTTTTATTGCTCTATTTGGCTCTCCACTCCACCCTATGTAACTCCTCTTCCTTCTCGCCTTAATTGCATTCTTCTCTTGGATCACCTCCTCAGCTCAAATAGTTGCTGCTAATAATGCAGTATAATTGGCTGGCTTAACTGCTAATCGATCTCAAATTTAGTCTCCTCTTAAATTTTTGGCACTTTAATTCCTCTATAGCTACATACACTAGGGCATATCTTGTGAAACAAATCATACTTCATAGTCTACCATTGTCATATCATTTTACTACAATTGGAAAAACTCCATCTTCTTCTTATCTAAGTATACTGCTGGTGTGTATTTGTTTGCAAACTCCCTTAGAAAATCACCCTATGTCAAAGTCATAGGTTGGGCAATGCTACTAGGAATAGTCTCCCATCAATCTAATGCATTCTTTTGAAGCAATAATATTGTTCAGCTTTTGCTCTGGGGTACATTCAAGCCTGTTCAAGATTCTCTCAGTTCTTCTAAGCCACTTTTCAGCCTCAGCAGGATCTGTAGTGCCCTCAAAGTTAATTGCCTCTTGCTTCCTCAATCTATCATAATTCTTGTCTATGGTAGATCCTACATATGTTTGTGCTGCAAATCTCTGCATCATCTCAGCAAACTGCATGATATTTGGGTTTACACCCACAGCTGAAAAATTTCTTGACATCTCAAGATTTTCTGCAACACGATCAAAATGCTCATGTGCATGAACAGACTCAATAGACTCATCTCTAACCTTTGGGCTAGTATGAACTCTATCAGGTACATTCATACTCCTATATGCCAACGCATGTAAGTATTAACATAATGCAGATATCATATATATCACATTCATTTTACACATGTCTACAAAATTATTACCCATTCTGATACCACTAAAATGTGACGTCCCATTTACTAATAATTCCTAAAGTAGGTGCATTAACTCATTCATAAAACATGGAATACTAAAGTGACATAACATCATTAAAATCCTCTCATTTATCCATTTTCATTAAAAGACCTTATTTCAATTATTATTATATTTTTTTCTTTACGTTATGTATCTTGTTTCACAACATAGTTACTATTTACAACAAAGTATGCATGGCTAAACAAACTATAATACTAATTGACTGCATACTAGCCCAACCTCTATTAGATTACTAGACAACAACTTCAAAATACAAACTGGATGCAATGTTTAGTCTACTCTTCCTGAAAGAAAATTTAATGCAGAAGAGTGAGTTTGCATACTCAGTAAGAAAATGCATAATGATACTTCAATCTCAAATAACATAACAACATTAAATATAAACAACTCATTATCATATCCATGCACGAATTAAAGAGTTTTTATTCTTAAATGCCACATAGGCTATCAAAAGTTATTGTTACACAGGCTGTTATAAAGTGTTGCCACATAAGCTATAGATATCACTGCCACAAAGGCTTCCATTTTTGGTTGCCACATAGGCTATAAACATTATTGCCACACAAGCTTTAGATATCATTGCCACACAGGCTATCGAATGTTATTGCCACACAGCTTGTTATATATTATTGTCTCATAGGCTGTTGAATATTATTGCCATATAGGTTGTTATATATTATTGCCACACAGGTTGTTGAATGTTATTGTCATACAGGCTGTTGTATATCATTGCCACATAGGCTATGAATATTGTTGTTTGCCTAATAACATCAAATATTAGTCTTTCAGCAAATCAACTATAAATCCAATAAAATTTCAGCAATATAATGACTAATAACAATACTCATAACTTTGGCAGCTCATATCACCACATACTCCCATTCCTAAGTCATAATTTCTCAACGTCTCATGAAAATAAATAAATCAATAGTATAACCATCTTTTCATCAATTTATTCATCAATATCATCTCATTAAATGACATTTCATTCCATTGAGTATATATTCATGGCATTTAGCCAATCACACATATAGTACTATTAGTTATTTACTTATCTCATCCTTCAAGCTTATTAGGCTGTGGATGGTCCCAGATTATTCCCACTATTATCTTCAATGCCTCGAGGACCTATTTCAATACACCAAATCAATCCATGATGATAAAATAAGATTTTCATCTTGCTATACAAATATGCTCTAGTAAAATATCATGAACTTGATAGGTTATTTCTATAATTACTTTTAATTCACAAATCCAAATGACTGATTTTTTTTTTCCCGTTAAACTAGACATATATGGGTACACCATATCCAAATTTCAGTCAAAAATATACGCTACATAATTTATGGTCAATTTTATGAATTTTTCCTATTTCAATATCATTTCAGCTTAAGTAGGTCTTACATTATTAGATATATCTCAAATTTTACAAATCCAATCCCAAAAATGATTTCCTAAAAGTTAGTGAACACATAAATGAACATTTTTCATGTTTTTCTCATTGTCTAATTCAGTCTATAAAGTCACCAAAACAAATGACCAATCTCAGGGTGAGTAGGTTTTCAACATGTTGATAATCAGTCATAATAAAGGGGAAATATCTTAACAACCATGCTAAATTTGGCAAACATATTTTACAGGCATGTAGATAATACATAAATATATAACTTTAAGTTTTACACATCACCAAATTTCAAATCTATTGCAATCAAATTCTTGGGAAAAAGAAATTAAAAGACTGATGGGGTTTCATCCGGATACAGGGTCAGTCAATCAATGAGCCATATCTCATTCCAAACAACATATCAATCAAAACTGCTTTATAGATACTTAGAGGGAATATAACACTACAAATTTCATGTTTTACACTTTGTCAAAATCAGAACCTAAGGTCATCAAAATATAAGAAAATAGAAAAACTTAGGTGATTTCGGTTGGTTGTGAACTAGACCTAATGAAGGAACCATAACTCATCACACATACCAAATAAAGCAAAATTGCTTTATATGAATTTATATGGGGAATAAAGCTACAACATTTGTATTTTTCACTCTCCCTAATTCCTATTCTAGGGTTATGAAATCATGGGTAAAAAATTTTGCTCTAACAATAAAACCAACACAATTAGCTTTTGTTCTCTTGAATTTCAACTTCCATCCAAGAGTTCTACCCCAAATACTCCATAATTCTCACTAACCATGCATGATTAACATATCATGAGGGGTTAATTTTATGTGAGAATAAGATAAATTAGCTTACCTATTTTCCCAGAACCATAAAACCTTAGGATTCCTTCTTAGGCAACTCACTCTTCTCCCTCTCCTCCTTCTTCTTCTTCTTCCTTCTTTCCTTTCTTTCTTCTAGTGTACCTCACATCTAAGCTCTATATTTTGATCCTAAAGGGTAAAAAATTCCACTTGTAAACCTATTATAACAAGATAAAGTCATGGTGTTGTATTTCTATTGGTTGGAAGTTCACTTTTCCTCTTTTAGTCTCTCTTCTTCACTCCTTAAGCACCTCAATCCATCGCCTAATCTAGATGCTCCTTATACTTTTAAATAAGTTGTATAACACCATAATTTATGATGCTATAACATGCACACAGCATAAGATAATTTTTCATGCAATTATACAAACATTACATATACATTCAAGTGTCCCAAATGTAATAATGCAAGTGTAATTGTCGTGCTTATTTAATTCACATGTCTAAACATTCATTTATCTAGTGCATATATTCAAATATAACATAATTAAAATGCATATGATTTAGGTTGAGGATGTTACACAATTACTAATGAAACAAGCAAGGAAGGTGACAATGATGTTGCATATGTTTGAGCTGGTGGCGATCAAACAAGCAAGGAAGGTGCTTATCTAATTCACATGTCCATACGATGAAGAAGATAAAGGTCTATCATATTTTCCTCATCCAATACCTCGTCTTGATGAACTCTAACGATATTAATTATTCCTTTGTATCTTATGAAATATGTATTTATGTATTCTTAGATATTCAGATAGATAATGCAATATAATTATTATAATTTGAGTTTGACGAAACTACCTCTAATCACTATTAGCATTATGTAAATTAACATCATCATTCTCATTATCATCATCATCAAACTCTTCATTTTCTAACTTCTTATCCTCATTTTCACGCTCATCAATGTTAATCAATGAACTACACGGATCATTCAACATAATTACTTGAACTTCTCCCTTAAGGTCAATTTCATGAAAATTTGTGTCATTATCTCAGAAAGGTTCAATGTTGGCAGCAGGAACTTACACCAAAGATCTAGTTTTTATTTTACAAACAACCCACCAATCATTATTATCCCTTTTTAAGTAGGATATATTGTATAATAAATTTGTGTCTGCTGCGAAGTGAAGACAAATGGTTAATACTTATTGAATCTCTTTTTATAATTTGTGTTAACAAGTTTATATTGATTGTGAATTATCGTACCAACCTTTGGCCTATATTAGAACTAGAACCAGAATCATAACCTACCAAACCAAAACCTAATATTCTAATGAAATTTCGACAAAGTTTCACCACAACCATAACCTACAAAATCTTGATATAAGGTCTACAACTTACGTCCCTATAATAAAAAATATATATATATATATATATATATATATATATATATATATATATGAAACCGTAACTTTTGAAACAAAGAACAATATCAACACCTTAA
>CATIWR010174968.1:0-45818 GCA_949677035.1 Omphalea diandra
ATAATTCATTTGCAGGGACAGAAAAATAGAATGGGATACATAAACAGAATTTTCTATATTAATGATTGATGAATAATATTTGTTAAGGGGGGGGGGTGGGGGGGTCATAATAAAATGAAAGTAAATTTATTTATTTTCTATTCCCTACCCATAAATCATTTTAAAATATCAATAATAAATGCCCTTCATTCTCCCCCCCCCCCCCCCCCCCCTTAACAAATATTATTCATCAATCATTAAAATAGAAAATTCTGTTTATGTATCCCATTCTATTTTTCTGTCCCTGCAAATGAATTATATAATTTTGTATTTATATTTACTATTGAATGAAAATATGCATAAAAGAAAAAACTTGTAATTCATTATGCACTCTGCAGTTTGTTTGATATATAAGAATAGGAGGTGATCATATTTTGACTCTCTAATTTTTATGTTACTAAAACCAAAGGATTCGTGCAAAAGATCAAAGGAATTTGTTCATTTTTTGATTATGTGAATATGTACCTTGAGTTTTACATGTATTAAATCAATATAAAAAATACAGTCTCAAAAATTAACCTGAATAACTGTGCAATTAAAAAAAAAATCTCTATTTCTCCTTTGTATCGTGATTTAGTTCTTATATAATAATTGAAAATGAATGATATTACGACTTCTATACTAGAAAATAATAATTCTTATTAATATGTTGTTGACTTAGTGACTAAACTAGCCGAGTTTTAAAGTATTTTCTTAACCAAGCTTAAAATCTGAAAATAATTCTTCAAATTAAAAAAAAAAAAGAAAGAAAATAGTAATTCTCTGTAATAACTTAACTTGGTTGATAAATAAATCGAATGAGAATGCAACAGCACTGAGTTATTCCAACTTATCGATTTCCAAAATGGGTAACGCCACATGGACGGTCAAATATTTCTGGGAGAGATGAAAGGCCAGTTTGAAAGTGAAACTTTCTGCTGTGAAGGCAGCACCACCTACTCAGCAAGCAGAAAAAAAATAAAAATAAAAAATTAGTCAGGTCAAATGTTCCATTTGAAAGGTCTCCCTTTTCAAAAGCCCTTCTCCACCAATATTTTTAAAACCCAATTGATTACTAAACTTGTCAGCCAGTTGATTCTCAATTGCATCCATTCGGTTTAATAAATTCAATTCAATAAAATGTTATTTGTAAAAAAAATTTTATAAAAATTTTAAAATAGTATAATATAATAAATTAATAAAAAATATTTTTACATTTAAATTTTAAATAAAAAAGTGCAGTTCTAAAAATTTTAAATTTTTATATTATAAAATTTTAAATTGAATCGATTTATCTAGTCAACTAGATTTAATTATTTATTTAATTTTAATCGAATTCCAATACTGCTGGCCACCAATCAAGAACAAAAACAAAACTAATATATCTCTTGCCCTTTATTCTATAAGGCCAGTGCCTTACGAATTGGAGATTCCATATCATTTCTTTCTGCTCCATTCTTTGCTCTTACCAAAACAAAAAACAAAAGACCTCCATTCTTTTTGCTACAACAAGAATATATTTCAAGCTTATTATCAAGCAGTAAGACATCCCCTTCCCATCACAAACATCAAGAATGAGCCGCTTCTGTTTAGCTCTAATGCTGGTCTTGTTTATGATTCTCTTTACTAAGCCTATTCTTGCTAATAGCAGACCCCTTCCACCATCATCAACACAGCAGCAAAATACTGACCAACAGCAGCAGGAAGTCATTCCTGAGGTGGGTTCTGTATATTTGGATACAACTTCACTCTCCAGGTCCGCCAAGAACTTGAGTAGTAATCAAGATTCGGAATCGGTTGAGTACACCATGGCTTCTGGACCTAGCAGGAAAGGCTCTGGCCACTAATCATCAACATGTGCATGTATTTCACTGGTTTGTTAATCTTTTTTTTTTTTTTTTTTTTTTTTTTCAGTATACATGTAACTAGTAGTAAATAAGTTGTGTATGTAGCAGCTATACAGAGGTTTAGGCTAAGTGCATGTTTCAGAGATATTCTTTGATTTTGTTAGGTGATGCACATAAAAGCATGTGGATGTTCTTCGAGGAGTATTGATACATTTAATATTATGTTGCAAAGAAGTCATATATCAGAGTTGATAGAAGAAACTCCTGTTTCATTGATCAAGAGAAATTTTCAGAATGTATATTTAGCTACGTCTACATATTTCATCATCTTATAAACTTTTCTTCTCATTATACGTATATGCAAAAATTAGCAAAACTATAAATTTGATTGATTTCGGTTCCTTCCACCTTTTTTTGGGTTAATTTGGATTCGACTGAGCTCCCAACTCGCAATCTCTCAGTGACTCTAGCACCACTGTTTTCTCCCATTTAGTTTCCAGGTTAACCATCCAATCCACCAAATGATAAGGCAGACAATCCTGAAGCGGGCGTCAGGGTTCTAATTTCAACTGATAGCAATAGTAGTAGTAGCGATAATAATAATCACTTGGAAAAACTGATATCCGTGAAGAGTGGACTAAGCTGAGGCTAATTCAGAGTTGAAACTGGGCTTATGTGAAACAGGGCCAGAATAATCTCAGGCCACTGGGCTTCCTATGTGCCTTCTTTTTTAGTTTTTGGTAACTGAAGCATTTTTAATTATGTATAATCTCTTTAAGAAAGGATAGTCATGAAATGTGTATAAACACAGAAATGCACCTTTTTTTTAAATCTCATTTTTAACCAGTAAGCTAACCTATCAGTTCAAAAAAAAAAAAAAAAAGAAAGAAAGAATAGTCATAACCCAAAAATCCGTATCCATTCCTTTATACAATCACTCTAGTAGACAAGCTTAATATTTTCAGCAAAGTTTAATTGTGAATGGACTCTTGGATTCATACTGGTTTTTTTCTTTCCATAATTTAAAGAAGAGGTAGAGATGCATGGTAAGTGAGGCAACTAGTGACATGGACACAGGAGTAAATCAATGATGGAACGAGAAAGAATGGATTTTTTTTTTATTCACCTCTGTATAGCCAAATTATATGGCATGTACAAGCGAATTGAGAATGAGTATATCTTGATGGATATGTCTCAGGGTCATTGGTGAAGAAGTGAACTTGTCATGTTTTCTACAGTATCTTTTCAAAGAGTTATCTAGGTACTAAGGCCCCCTGCTTTTGACTGATAATGAAATGCAAGAAGGCCAAATTCATATTCTTTCAAAAGAACACTCAATAATTAACATACATCATCTCTCTTGAATATGTTCTTTATTCCTTCCATTTTTGATGCAGAAAGAACCTTCACATTTTCATGAGATGTAAAGTGTGACTGATCCTAAACTGAAAAATTGTCTCTTGATCCATTTTAAAATTGGTCTGAAGGCAAACAAAGCGAAGAAAACAAATCCATTGCTTATTATATAATTCTGCTACTACAAACACAACTTTACAATCACAAAGGCAGTGTAATCCAACCTAAGATAGGCTTAAAAGGAAAATTTAAAAGACCCAAAAAAAAAAAGGGTAGATATAGGAAAAATATACAGATTATGCAGAAGCTAAGTAAGCTTGTCAAGTATTTTTACCTCTATATCTATTATCTGGCCTCATCGATTTTCAGTTGGGAGAAAACTTCACTTGCCCACATGTTTGCACTGTCCTCCTTCAAGATGGGCGCGTCATCTTTCTCAACTGAAAAGCAGTGAGATGGAAATTGTTGAACATGAGGCAAGGCTAATATGGCTGAAGCATCAGTCATGCTGTCCTCATAGGGCTCGCTTTGGATTACCGTTTGCTGCAGTTGCAATGCATATTCCAAGTCCCACAGCACATCTCCCATAGCAGGTCTATCAGTTCCATACTCCTGCAAACATTTCTCTGTTATCTCAGAAAATTTTCTTAAAGAGTTGGGATTGATCTGATCCTTTATTAAAGGATCTATAATCTCTTCAAGCGTCCCTTCGTTCTTACATATAATCCCCCATTCAGCTAGATTTACTTGCTCTCTTGGAAGTGAGGCATTGAGAGCTGGTCTTGCACAAAGAACCTCAAGAAGAACTACCCCGAATGAGTAAACATCAGATTTTTCTGTCAATTGTTGGGTCCTGAAGTAATCAGGATCAAGATAACCAAAAGTTCCTTTAACACCTGTGCTAACATGGGTTTGATCAGGAGGACCTAATCTTGAAAGGCCAAAGTCAGCAACTTTAGCAACAAGATCTCCATCTAGCAAGATGTTAGTGGACTTAACGTCTCGGTGAATGAATCCCCCAGCAGAACCTCTATGCAGATAGTGAAGGCCTTTTGCTGCACCAATGCAAATTTCAAGCCTTTGCCTCCAGGGTAAGGTAGGCAGAGTTGAATTATATAGGTGATCTCTCAATGTTCCCTTCTCCATGAATTCATAAACCAGTATCATTTCTGACATTTCATCACAATAACCAATCAAAGAGACAAGATGTCGATGGCGGATCTTTGACAACACCATGATTTCTGTTTGGAATTCTGGTAGGCCTTGGCCTGATCCAGGCTGACTTCGCTTCACAGCAACTTTCATGCCATTCCTCAAAGTTCCTCTAAATACATGCCCAAATCCGCCCTTACCAACTATCATTTTCACATCGAATTTGTTGGTTGCAAACTCAATTTCTGCAAAGGATAACTTTAATCCAAGGTTTAAGTCAGGTACGCGGGAGCTAATGACAGTTCCCTCAGGCGTCCTGTTGTGAGAACTTCCCCCTCTATTTACAGGCATTGGTGACCAATCCCAATTTTCAACTGTCATTGGTTTCCTGCACCTTAAACACAGGCCAAAAACAACGGCGAAAATGCAGATGATAGCAAAACTGCCAATAACTGAACCAACAACAACAAATATATGGGTCGTCTTCTTATGCTCATGTATTCTTAATACTAAACCTGATTCCTCCACCATCTCCATTATCTCCAGTCCATTCAGAAAGGCATTTTTTTCTTCAGAATCTGTACGGGGTCCTATGCTAATATTCATGAGTCCAGAATTATCGGAATCCACAACAAAATCAAGATAGAAAGGAGCTGCTAACTTGCCAGTTCTAATATAGGGATCAATTTCAATACTAAAGTTGCTATAGATGTAAAGATTAAAGACTATAACACCAAGAGATGGACTAATAATGTCACAGAAGTGAACACGAACAAAGTGTCTAGCATTCTTCCTGACATTGAAAAACCAGGTTATGTTGAAGTCGTTATTGTCCCCAACACTACTATTATATACATTCATCTCCTTGGCTGTCTGGTACACAAGATCCGGAGCAGTATATTCATCAATTCCCTCTTCATAAGTAGGTTTCTCATCATAAAAAGTACTGTTCTTAGCAGTGTTTGGAATATGAAGATAACTATCATCTGGAACCCAATATCTCCATAGTGTGTCGTTAACTGGTGTGAGTGTTGGGCCACCAACGTTGATTCTGTGAATTGTTTTTAAAGTCTGAGATAGTATGCCTTTATAATCAATACTATGTCTTTCAATAGAACTAATATGTGAAGCATCATCAGGAATGAAATTTTCAGGGGCAAGAAACACTTCGATGGCATTAACAAATGCAAAAGATGACTCTCGAGGCAGGAACAGTATGGTGAATTTGTCGGTACTTATGCTAAGCAAGAATTCTTGGATCAGAGGAGGGCTGCTACTTTGTATAGTAAAATTGTTCAACAAAGAAAACCCAGAAGCCGAAACATCGAAAAAAGCTGAGGAAAGATTAGCTGATGAGGAAGACGAAGCAAAGAAGTGAAGACGTACCAAATAAGTACCAGAGCTACTAATTTCAAACTCATAAAAACATGTTTGCTTGCAAAGTCTAGCTGTTTGATACAGAGACGGTATTTCTGTTGACTTGTTGGCATCTTTAACAGGGCTGCTCCGCCCAGTGAAGCTGAAAGAAAGAGAATTCTGGGGACTAAAGTCGCCGGCGAAGACACGGCCGAAGGTAGATATGTTGGTGTCAGAACCACAGTTGATGAAATACTGTTCTGGACGAGTGTAAGCTGAAGAAGATGGGAGGTGAACTGAGAACAAGAAGAAGTGGAGGAGGAGATAAAAGAGACGGGCAAAGACATAAGATGGGATGCTATCGTCCATGAAAATCGTGAGAACTCTTTGTTGTATTAACGTGGATTTGGCAGGGGAGCACAGTAATGATTCAGTAATTAGGTTTTTGGAAAGAAAGAAACAAGACTTTAGGATAGGTGTCACGGACTTGAATTATCAACCATACAAATACAAAATAAGACAAAGTCTACAGCAAAGTAGCTTAGTGGGGCATGAAGAGGCTACATTTCCACCCACTACAAGCAAGCCGGGTCACTATGGGCATGAAGGCCACAATTCTAAGCATTGTTAGGTGATGCAGACCTGGGTAGGCAGTGGGCTTTGATATTGGAGTCAATTGTGGGTTGGAATGAAGTTTTTGCATTAGTATTGCGGGCTGATGTACTTATATTTTTTGTTTGGGCTTCTGTGATCCCTGTTCCGCTTGAAACTTTTTTTTTTTTTGGATTTTAAAATTTTTTGTTTTTCTTTGGTTTTCTCTCTTCTAATCATTTATATCCGGCATTATTGGAAGCAGCACGGTACATGAACCATTATTAAGCAAATACCCAGTATAACAAGAAAATGCTAATTTGTCTCAACTTTTAAGTAGCCCCTTTTATTTTTCAGTCCCTATCCTATCCTCCTGTATGTGAATTTCTAGGGCAGAGTACCACTAACACAAACATTCAGGTAGAAGAGCAATTAGCTTCTTGGAATAATCTTCTGCTTAATTTTATCAATAACATCAAGACAAACTTATCATCTGATATGTAGGGTTAAGCATTACAATCAAGCCAAAGGACTAGAGGTGTTTTCAACAAGAACATAAGAAAAAACGAAGGTGGTGCAACAAATTACATCCTGAGAAACTGGTCTCTAGAGACTCTCTCCCACAATCAATCCTCAGTTATACCCCACTAACCATTGAAATTGTACCACCATCTCCCCCTGGAAAAGATTCATCTCCTTCTCCATGGACTATATGAGATGGCAGGTGGTGAACAACTTGCAATGCCACCTCCAGATAAGCTTGTTCATGCTGTCCTCATCCAGCTCTCTATGCATTGATGTTTGTTGAAGTGTTCATGCAAATTCCAAACCCACAAACACATCATGCATCATAGTCCTCTCCGCACTATTTCCCCTCAAACACTTCTCAGCTGTTTCACTAAATTTTGGCAATGAAGAAGAGTTAATTGTACCCATCAGAGCAGGATCTATGATTTTCTCAAACGAACCTTTCTTTTAGTAAAGCATTCCCCATTCTGCTAAGCTCACCTCCTCCCTTCTATCAGAAGTGATAATAGCTAGTCTGGCACTAAGTACCTCAATAAGTACCACTCTGAAAGAGTAAACATCATATTTTTCTGTCAACTGTAGAGACATAAATAAAGCACTCTGGATCAAGATAACCAAAGCTGTCTTTTACACCCGTGTTTTCCTCTGGAACATGAGGACCAGACTTGGAAAGGCCGAAATCAGCAATGTTAACCATGTAATCTTCACTAATCAAGATGTTTGTTGACTTGACATCATGATGAATAATTGAAATCAGCAACTTTAACCATGAAATCTTCACAAATCAAGATGTTTGTTGACTTGACATCATGGTGAATAATTGTCCTTGCCAAACCAGTATGCAGATAATGAAGTCACTTTGCAGAATCAATAGAGATTTTAAGCCTTCGCCTCCAGGACAGTTCAGATAGTGAAGAATATCTTTGAGAAGTGCCATCTCTAATGTAAAGGTGATCTCTTAGAGTACCTTTTTGCATAAATTCAGAAACCAAAATCATCTCATTCCTCTCATTACAATATCCAATCAAGGAAACAACATGGCGGTGGCGAATTTGGGAGAAGACCATGATCTCAGTTTGGAATTCCAAAATACCCTGTCCATGACCTGTTCACTACTTTTCACTGCCATATTTATACCTTCATGAAGAGTTCCTTTGTAGACTTTGTCAAATCCACCCCCACCTATCAAAAGTTTTGAGTTGAAATTCTGCATTGCACGCTTTTATTTCAGCATATGATATATTTAATTCCAGATTCAAGTCAGGAGTAATGCACAAATTGGCAATTCTTTTAGGCAACACGATATGAGAACTTGAATTTTCTCCATAAAGAGGCACAGAAAATGGTCTTCCTGAAGTCTTATAAGCCTTTTCTCTCCTAGATTTCACAATCACCAACAAACTTCCCACTACTGAAAACTGAAACTGCTAGAAATAACACAGCAACGAGTGAACCAACCAAAAAAGGCTGACTTATGTTGTTCTCAGGTTTGTATGATTTTTTCTAATCTCCAGCCCATTAAAAAAGGCGATTTAATAGCAGGATCATTGCGCTGTTGCACACTTATATTCATAAATCTAGAAATTAGGTTAAAATCGACAACAAAATTGAGGTAAAATGGAGATGCATTTCTGTTGGAAAAAAAAAAGGAGATGCATTTGACCTAGTTTCCTCCTAGGAACTGATGTTCTTACTAAAGTTCTGTAAATATGGAGACTGAACTTGATAGTATCAAGTGTTATCACATAAGTGATTTGATACATTTGAGTTTGGAAAATTTTTTAATCTTTTATTTGAAATTGAGATTGAATTAAGCCAAATTAATTGAAATTAAAAAATTGAATCCAAACTAAATAAATTTTTTTGACTCGAATCAGTTTGATTTCTTCTCCTCTCTATTCTGATTCCAATTCTTTAATTTTTTAAAGACTGAAGTTTGACCCAATTTCAATCTTTTCAAATCCTCGAATCCAACCAGCTCAGCCCAATATTAACAGTGAAGATAGTGATAGGAAACCATTCCTTTGATCACATGAAAGTCCAAGCCTCATGCTTAGAGGTCCAAGAAGAGCCAAGCCAACATAAATATGTGCAAGACCCACCACAAAAGCAACATAAACACAGCGAGCGGTTTTGACATGGCGCCTGGTTTTCCATTACGCCCAGCATATGGAGTACCCACGAGGCATTTAACAGGGAAGGAAAGATTGAAGGGTAAAAGCATAGGATCAGAGCACGAAAGTCACCAACTATAAAAGAAGCAGAAGCCTACATGGTGGGGCAATAGACTGTGAATAAGCCAACCGGAGCGACGAGGTTTTGGATGTAAATCAACAGCTCCAGATTGCCAATCAAATCAGAGCTCATTTTGGTTCTATTGCCCCAAAACGACCTGCCAAGCCAAACCGAAGTGAATCAGACACAGCATCACCAACTCCTCTTTCTGATCCACACCAAGACACTATTCCTGAGCTTGACAGGCATCGATCCCTTCAATCTCAAGCTCCTGTATGTGGAAAAAGATTTACTTTTTATTTGTCTTATAAGTGTTGGTCTGTGAAATTTGGCACTAAAGCTGAGTTATTTTTCAGGTTATGTTTTCTGGAGATGGGGCCAATATAGAGCAAGATGAGTTTGTGGAAACTCGGTACTATAAAGAGTTGGAATCTGTAGACGAACAGCATCACACAGTTATGTATCGATAATTTCTTCCCTTCTTTCTTTTTCGGTTAGTTTCCTCCACTGGGTTCAAATTTGCAATAATATATTTCATCACACGAATCCAATACCACCAAATCAAGAACCCATTAGTTATTTACTAATTTTTGGTGATCAAACAGACTGGAAGTGGATTCATTAATATTGTTAGAGAAGAAAATGGAAGTGGATATGATATTCGATTGCCAATAGGCCATGGTTCTGGCACTTTGGTCTCAGGTTGTAGAAGCAACCCTGCAACAAATGATTGGACTCCTAGCCTTGATGACGATCAGATAAGTTGCCTAATGAATTAAAGAATCCTTTGGAGCTTATTGTTCAATATGATTTTTAGATAAGCCAACACAAAGCAAAAGCGATGATTCTAAGGAGGAATATTTCTTCTTTTGAAATTGCATATTTTCAGGCCTGTGTCTCAAGCAAACCAAGCCGGAGTGAGAGCAGCTAGAACAGCGTCAGCATGAGACGTCTTATTACTCTTTTACTGTAGCATATTGTAATATTAAAGATTGCATGGGTTTGGTGGATGCTTAAAATATACGTATTCTGATGGTGACTCAATGTTAATTATTGCTAACTTCTACGTTTTGCTAAAGCGTCTTATCCATCTTCAGTCTGAATTATTTTTTTTTAAACCATCAAAGTGGGCCAATGCCGCACCAAGAGTCTGCAATTTCCCTTGTATTCAGAACTGCCTGACTGATGAATTATGTAGAAACGTGAAAAAGTTAGCTTGGGTTGGTATGATTAATCCAATTCCAGGCTGGTTGCCAACTTGCCTTGAAAGTTTAACGACCCACTTCTTGGGAGCGCAGGTGAATCTGGCTGTAGGAATTTAATTTCGTGGAGTCTTTGGACAACTGGTTTGAACCATATTGCAGCCTACATAGAAACATAAAGAAACATAAAATATAAGAGAAATGTGAAAACGTTTAAAATTTCCGTGCTCCATAGATTGTCGAAGCAGTTGCAGGGGCAATGGCTGCCATTTAAGGAGAATGGAATTGAGCTGCTATTTGAATGGGGATGAATATCAGGTAATGAAGGGAGAATTCAACTCCTACCAATTCAAACAGCTGTTCCATAATGTGGGCATCCCGAACCTGAATAAAACGAAAGAAATATCTGAGATTCGATAGAGGTCATATGTTTTAAAGCTTTTGCACATCAAACCCAACAATCTGTAACCTCTAACCATTCATTTCAAATCTCTTATATAAAACACTACTGCATGTTAACGGTAGTGATCAATACTTGTTCTTTCAAAAAAAAAATCAGCATTATACGACGCTGCCACATGGATCAAAACGTCAAGGAAGCAATCATTATAATCATCCTCCTTTACATTTATTCACACATAAATCTCAAAACCAAAACATCTACAGTGACGATAATAAGCTCACAAATCTCTTCAATAAATCAATGCCGTCAATTTCAGAATCATACATCAAAGCAAGCACACTTCCATCTTCTAAGATGGAGACACTTCTTCACCTGAAACGGCCCCGTTTGCCTTATTTCTGATCCGTTCTGTCACCCTTTTGCTGATCTCCTTTGAGTATGCTATAAGGATCTCGATTCCACGGCTGGCCTCAACCTCAACGCGGTCCGGGTCGGCGGCTGCGGTGGACTCTTCCTCGATGATTTTGGCAATTGAGGAGACCTCATCGGGGGAAAAAATGCCGTATCGGTTAATGAAGGATGATGAAAAAGAAAGAGTATCGATTAGGATTTTAATGACTGCGTCGCGTGTTCTCTGCGACGACGGCCATACGCTGCCCGAAAAACTGGATTTTTCAGGTGATTGAGTATGATTTTGCTGTAGCGTTTCTGTTTCCGCCGTTTTTGGATGGAATTCATTTAGGGGGTTCCTGGAAAGTTGTGGGCTTAGCCATGGCTCGCAACTCCTCAGCCCATAATAGAAGATAGTTACCAATTTCAGTTTTCTAAATGCACATGTGTTCGCACATGGGGTTGAGCAAATTGAGAATTGCCTGATATTCCACTTGCTATAAGAATTCAAAGGAAATTTTAATTTTTATAAGAAGTTATCAAATTTGAATGTCCTTGAGATTGAATGGGTTATTCATTTAAGAGGTCATCTAATGAACAAAACAAAAAAAAAAAAAGTTTAAGATGGATAAAGAGGTGAATCATCTAATATATAAATATGAGATTTGTATCTTAAACCATTTTCTTTCTTTATGATTTTTTTAGGATAAAACATTAAAAATTATTTGAGTTCGGATCACTCATTTTTTAGAAGTACATTATACTATTTCTTTCTCATATTTTATGATTAATCAATTTTAAATCGCTTTAATGAGATATCCAAAAGTCAACTTATATTAATAATTATAGTATATATTATCAAATTTACTTTTCCACTTTATTTGTTTCATATCAATTTTGAATTTACACTATGGACCTTCAAATTATTTTTCACAATTCAAGAATTTTACGTCAAATTTAAAGAGTGTTAAATAAGTTTTTTTATATACTTTTTCTTTAATTTTTTCTATTATGATGAAATGTGATATGACATTTTTCAAAATTATTTAACATTTAATATTCATTATACTCTAAAATATACCACATATCACTATAATAAAAATAAAGTAATTTTAAAAATGGTATTTACCACTCCTATTTCAAAAAAAAATTTTGTCCACTTGAATTCATGAATACCTCTTCTTGCTAAAAACAAAAAAATCATCCAAGATATGAACTAATCATAATAAGATAATCACAACATTCTTAATTGCCAAAGTCTCAAGTTGTTCCAATTCCCAAGACAAGGCAATTAAGTTTTACTCCATTCAATAAGCTTTACATGAAAAATATCCCTCATTTAAGGTTATCTATTTATATCCAATGTATGTATTTAACCAATCTAATGCTTTTTCTTAATCAATATATCCCTACTTCAATCCTTAATACATCGGATGATGATCTATTATATAAATCACTCCAGAAAATTATGATGATGAATTTTGAGAAGCTTTACCCAAAGCCTTAGCTAACTCAAACAAAACAGATTATGAAACATTACCCAAAGCCTTAGCTAACTCAAACAAAACAGATTATGAAACAATTTCCATCAATGCTCTAATCCCCACTTTTTTATTCGATGACTCATTCTAAGTTGGCCTCTGATATGATGATGAGGTACATTTTGGACCTTTGAATTTGGCTCCAAAGATTATGCTTGACCTACCGAGTTGACTCGATAAACTTAAATTTTAATGATCTTTTACAGAATTTACTAAAGATTTGCTTTAATAAGGTGAAAGATGAATTTTTTTTCTTTGAAGGAACAAAAATCAAGAACGATGCATTAGTTCCTGACACCATTGAAGAGTAGAATACTAGAATTGGAGATTAGGGGGCCAATTAAATGAACCCTTTATGTTTTGAAAAAAAATGGAGAAACAGATAATGTGATTAACCAAAGGTGAACATGTTATGGTGAAAGATCAAAACTTCAATAAAAAATATTGAAAACCGATTTGATAATAACCTAACTAAAATTGGTTAGGTTCAATACATGTAGCTATAAAGCCCAATCGATGTATCTCTCATTTAAAAAATATATATATTTACTGACATCTCATTTTTTTCTTTTCATATTCCATTTCTATTTAAAATTTTATTTTCACAGTCCCTTTTTTTCTTTTTTATCCTTTTAATTTTTGCAATCCTATTTTTCCATTCATAAAAAGTTTTTACAATCTCTTTTCAATTGCACAACTCTTTTTTATTTTAAAATCTTAAAGTCTCATTTAAATTGAAAGATTAAATTTATAAATTTTGAAATTCATGAAATTATCCCAAGCAAGTTATAATTTTAAAATTTATGAAATAAAAAATTCATCAAAAATCTAGATTTCTTAATTTCATGAATTTCAAATTTTTAATTTTTCAATTTAAACAAGATTTTATGATTTCAATGTAAAAATGAATTATATAGTTGAAAAGAGATTGTAAAAATTTTTTATGATAGGAAAAAAGGGATTGCAAAAATTAAAATGATAAAAGAAAATGAATAGTGAAAATAAAATTTTAAATAAAGGGAGGTCATAAAAAGAAAAGAAGTATGAAGAGAAAATGAGAGGTTGTATAAAAAGGGTATTATAAAAATTAAAATGCTAAAAACAATAAAGTTGTGAAAAGAAAATTTTAAATAAAAAGATATTATAAAAAAAAAAGGTATGAAGAGAAAATGAGAGGTAAAAATACTCTCCTAGTAATCTCCAAAATTTCTTACTAACTTAAGTGGACACCTATCACAAGTCGAGTCCTTCCTTCACCTCTTTTACTTTTTCAAGTCTTTTCCTCAACTCTTTTGTTCGTGCAAATCCTAGTTCATACAGTTTGTTAAACTGATTGCTAACTAAGTCATTTGATGTAGTAAATGAAAATTCTATCATTTTAAGTTGAAATACAGTTTATTAAACTTATTACTAATTAAGTCATTGTTAAGGCAAACAAATGTATTAGAAATGTATTCAAGTGATAAGAGATAAAATAAACGAAAATTCTATCATTTAAGTAATTTAACAAAAACTTCTAAATCGAGAATATCAAAATAAAAATTTTTATAATATATTTTTAAAAAATGAGAGACAAAGTAATGTATTATGATAAAATTCATAGAGTTTTTAATATTTTAATTTTTAAAGAAATTTCTTTAAAAATTCTTGATGAAAATAAACATACATGTTATTATAGAGTTTTTAAATAAAAATTATTCAATTATAGAAATTTATCATGTGTTGATACTATTTAAGTAAACATAGGTTAAATCCAAAAATATACAAGGTCTAGTTCGATCCCAATATCCATAAGAAGTAGCCAGCATTGGCTTAGCTCTCAACAGAGCCCAACATTTCACGGATCGTCATGGCTTGGCCCAAACAAAGGATAACTAGGTTCATAATTTATTCTCGTAAAGAAGTTATCATCCTTTATCAAAAATTTAAGATGACTCGTTAGGAAGCTCATTCTTATCAATAAATCACACTCCTAATTAAGAAAAAATACAAGTTTATTCAATGAAACAAACCATTTCTCACTAAGTAATCCTTACACCTACATTCACTCATTCTTAATCCCTCCAACAAATAACTAACTTAAATATCAAAGTGAATATCCGGTCACTGACCATACTCCCTTTTCATATTTGTTGCCTTGTAGGAGATCCAATTGAGCTAACCACTTGAGCCCTAGATACCTAGTTGAACCAATATTCATTGTAAGTCCCCCAACATCGATGTCAAACTATGAAATATCAAGTAAAATATATTTTGAATAGTAATGCTTTGGAAAAATTATAAATTGTCATCTAATTTATGAGAAAAATAGATATATACTTAATATGAGTAAATCTATCATCATCTGACCCCATTTTCTCTTTTAGACAGCTTCTCCAGTGAAAACAGCATCGACAAAAGGGCGTGGTTTGCAAATGGCCTCCAACGGTTGGGCTTTAGACAAACTGAGCCCAGTAGTTTCTGTCATGTCAACATTCTCAACACCAACCCTTTCCCACTCAAAGCATTGAATCAAAGAACCCAAAGTCAAGCCCAGCACCCTAGTGGCCAGCCCAGTTCCAGGGCATGCTCTCCTCCCCAACCCAAAAGGCAACATCTTGGGGCAACTGTCAATTTCCCCGTTCTCAAATCTTTCAGGCTTAAAACTTTCTGGGTCATCCCATAACTCAGGATCTCTGTGTATGGCCCATGCATTAATCAACAGCATTGTATCCTTCGGCACCTTGAATCCTCCCACACCACACTCATCAGACGACATGTGTGGGACTAATAGTGGTGCTGGTGGGTGCAGTCGAAGGGTCTCTAATATAATAGCTTGAAGGTATGGTAGCTTTTGGAGATCTGATTCATCCATTAAACCATCTTGTCCAACTTTAACATTTATTTCTGCTCTTGCCTTTGTTAATATTTCTTGGTTACTAAGCAAATTGGCCATTGCCCATTCTAAAGTCGAAGACGTTGTGTCTGTTCCAGCCAAAATAAAGATCTGCATGGGTAATATGTCAGTCGATAATTTCCATCTTGTACCAGATATAATTTAATATATTATGTAAAAATATTGATAAAATTAAATATTTATTATAAATATTCATATGATTAAGTAATTAATATTTTTTTTTCTAAACAGTATAGATATGTTCTTTAGTGCCAGTAGAGCAAAGGAAATGGGAATTGTTCATCATAGGACCAACGGGTTGCAGCTTCAATTACGATTTGCGCAGCGCGGACCAGTTGAATAACTGTTTTTTAATTGTATGTTCTGGTCATGTTTATTTTGGAGAAAATTTATTAAAAAAATGTAATTTTTGAAAAAGTAAAATTTTTGAGTGTATTCAGTTTAAAAAAAAAGTACGAAATGAAAAATTTTGCACATATAGATTTTTTTTTTTTTTATCATTTAACTTCTTCTATAAAGAAGAAGTAATATTTCCTAACTCCTTCTAGTTACTTAAGAAAATTGAAAGAGACTAACAAAAATATTTCATAACATTTCCTTGAATAATTTAATTCAGTATTATAAGTATATTTATATTAATAAATTAAGAATAATAAAATATTTTATAATTTATTTTCTTAGAAGTTAATGAACGCATCACACATGAAGTTATGCATAAAGTTTCACTTTTCAAAAATAATTTCTTACAAAATTTCAATGAAAACTTTTGTATGTTTCCTTGAATTTGTTATTTCTATTTAAAATTTTTTAATTACATATCAAATTAATAGAGTTTCTAATATTTAATTGGTTAAATAATTAACTTGACATATAGAGTGTGTGTGTGTGTGATTTCCGAAGTTTACGTTTTGTAGAAAAATAAAATAGAAGGGAAAAAGAAAAAGAGTTTTAAATACTAACCAGAATAAGTCCCTTGATAATCTCATCAGTATAATATTGTGGCTGAGATTCTTGCAAAGAAAGTAGATGATTGATGGTATTGTCTCTACTTTCTGGATCACCATTACCACTTCTTTGCTCATCAACCAAATCTTGTAAGAGTTTGTCACTCTCTTTACCAATTCTCTTCATCCTCCTTATTAGTCCTTTGTAGTCAACCCACCTCAAAATTGGCAAGAAATCTTCGACATTCCCTGGCCCAGAACACTTTGAAGTTTCTTCTATTATCTCCTTGAACCTTCTTGCTTCTTCTTCATGTCCTCCTTCTGTATCCTTCCCATAGTAACGCTTCCCTGCAACCATTCTCAGAATTATATTATATGATAGCGTTGTGAACAGTGACTTCATCTCTGCCTTCGCAAAACCATGGCATGATGATACATGATATAGTTTACGTAGTAAAGTCTTGACTTCATCTCTTCGAATGCCAAGAAACCTATTTAAACGATTTGATGAGAAGATCTCAAGACTGCCTATGCGGCGAAGGTTGCGCCAATGGTCACCATATGAAGCTGTCAACAGCATACTGCAGTTGTATCCTATGTATTTGCCCGCCAGCGTTCTTGGGCGGCTAGCGAAAACGATGTCGTTTCTTGTGAAGCATTCCTCCACGGCTGATGGAGATGATACCACAATAGCCAGTTGGGAACCTAACCGAAGGGAGATAATGGGACCATATCTATGGGATAAAGTTTGGAGGGTTCGGTGCAGTGGCTGTTTGAGGAGATGGAGATGACCTAAAATTGGAAGTGCAGGCGGGCTAGGAGGAAGATTTTTGTGAGATGGTGACAGTAGTTTGCAAGCCCAGAGGAGGAAGAGAAGGAGCAGAGATGAATATAGCAACGATATCTCTTCCATTCTTCCTTTCCTTAATGGATTTATGAGACTACATTTTGTGCCGTAAATAAAAGTGGACATAAATAAAAGTTGACAATAACTAAAAATAGAGATAAAAATTAGAAAAAAAATTAAATGATTGTGTATTTTTCAAGGTTGCATAAAAGATTAAGTGACTGTATAGAAAAAATAACTAAATTGTATAGAAAAAATAACTAAGTTAATTATATATTTTTCAAGGTCGCATGACAAAATTAAGTGAATTATTATCTATATTTTTAAAATTACATTGAAAAAATAAGAAGTATTTTAAGATATTTGTTTTAAATCACATATATTATATCAATTGAAGTATATTTAGATGGGAAACAATTAAAGAAAAAATTGTCACATTTACAATTGGAGGAAAATGCTTTGACGTTAGTAATATTTAATAGACATAACATAAATTTTAGATATACACTAGATTAATAATAAAAATATGTAAGTATTTTACACTTTAAAAAATAAAATATAATTATAAATTAATTAAACAATTATAAGTGATTATTTTATATACCATTATATAATTAAATGAGTGTATAAATAGGATATATATCCAGTATACAAAACAGAAAGAATTTAAAGCTTTTTTTTTTTTTGTTTAGTATTAAAGAAAAATTTATATTGATAAAATTCAAATCATGATATTTCCTTTCTCTTGTTTTTTATTGAAACGGTAAGAATTTCTGAATTCCGTTTAATAAATAATCCCAGCTTATGTGAAACGTATTTTTACAGTTTTGCTTTATAACTTTCAACTTATATGTACGAAGTTTTTTTGGAAAAAAAAAATAAAAAAGAATTTATTAAACCCTTATTGTGGACATCATTTTAGCTGTCCTCATTCCATGTCATTGCTAAGTTTGCTCCATCCATTTGTTGGGGATCAGCTTATTTGGATGCAAAAGAGCTTCGTTTCTAAAATTATTGACTAAGTCATTTCAAAAAAAAAAAAAAAAATCCAAGTAAGTGGAGTGAATATGAGAAAGTGATTGCGTTAAAGTTGTCCAACTACTTGAATAATACACAAAAACTTTAGTACCTATTGTTTTTAAATATTCTGAAAACTAAATCTAATAGTTTAATTAAATAAATAAAATTAAAATTTATTTTTATTTTATCATTATAAAAATGTTTATATTTTTAAAATTATTTTAATAATATTTTTAAATTTTATTTATTATTAAATTAATTAAATCAAATCATTGATAAGACGGTTTTAAAAATATTGATAAGTACTTCAGAGGTAGGATTGTGAAGGGGTCTTTTTCATTCCTTAAGAAATTAAGGCTATTAAATATATAATATATTACTACTTAATGTTTAATTATATAACAAGTAAATAATTAAAGGCTATACATATGGTTTTGTATTATATTAAAAAAATAAAAAATAATTATATATATTAATTATATAAAATAATATAAAAAGGTAGAAAATAAAAAAAACAAATGTAAAAATAAGAAAAATACATATAAAATCATTTCTTATTTAAGGTAATAATAATATTATTATTAAAACTAATTGCAAGCTGACAATCCATGAATCAATAATTTTGTTTATAATAAATTAAGACTCGCATCTTTAGTTATATTAAAAAATAAGGAATGAAATTTTAGTCTAAGATAAATATTTTAAGATCTTAATATTTTTGCTTAAATATATACATATATAACAAGAATAAAGATATATTTTAAAATTTTAAAATGTTATTCTTAAATTTTAAATTAAATTAAAAAATTAAACATAAAAATAAAAATAAAATTACATTTTACTGGGCTAGCACTTCATCAAGCACCTGTTCGAGAAGGCTCAAATTTCAACCGGGTTCATTTTTTTAAAAATTTATATAAATATAAATAAAAAAAAGGATAAATACCTCTATTCTAGTTGAGGAAGAAATTGATTCCAACAATAGTCTAACTGGTTAAAACAATATGTTTCTTTTTTGTTATTACAGTTTAATTTTCAGAATTACTGTTTAAAAACAATAAATAATTTTAAATGTAATATGAGAATATTTTTTAAGATTATTTAAGGAGAGATTAATCTAATATTAAAAAAAGTAATGAAATATTGAATTTAAAATATCTAATTGTCCAATAAAAATAACAAAGTCAAGAGATAAGACCATCCTTTTACACCACACGTTATATGTTGTGCTTGGTGCACGCGATACGATATTGTGCTCCACAAAATTGGGTGGTTCTTTTTAGAGTGTACTTATTTTTTTTATTTATAAGATATGTGAAATATGTGTTTGATTTTTTTTTTTTGTTAATGGATAAAATATTTAACTTCATAAAAAAAAAGCTATTTAACAGCTTCTCTTAAAAAAAAAAGAAATGTATTATTTTTTAGAATAATAAAAAATATTTGTATTCATAAATAATTATATGATATGTATAAAAGAAAATAATTATATGATCTAAAATATCAATATAAAATCAATTATCAATACATTAATATCTGCATATTGATTTGGTTCTGAAATTATAGTTTTATTTTCAATATAAATATTCTTTAACTCTGTATTTTTATCAATTATAAAGATTCCGACAAATATTGTAGCATAGTATGATGTTAATTAAAATTCATATAATACATTAAAATATATTTGAGAGATAACGTTTAATAATATATCATCATATATTAACTAAACAATCAATTTCAAATCATTAAAACTCTAAAAAAATAAATTCTCACAAAAAGAAATAAAATAACAAATTTAGAACAAAAACCCTCAAGAGACAAATCAAAATCATAACTAATAAATATGATAAAAAAAACAACTCACTTTATTAAAGAAAATAAAGAGAAAAGAAATTTGTCGTTGGTAGAAAATACCAACAGTAGCCCCCCAAAACACTAAAAGAAAGAATTGTTTTTAAAAAAAAAAAACGACTAGAGTTTTTTTATTATGGTGATTAAAAAAAGAAATGTGTCATTAAGTTTATTTATTTTTAATTTGAAATATATATTTATATTTAAAATAAATAATAATAATTTTCAAACATTTAATATCAATCAATAATGGTAATTAATAATCAATAATCATAAAAAACAATCAACAATTTGCAATAAGTAAACTAAATAGACTTTAATACTGTTCATATAATTCAATCAATATATTTATATACTTCCAAAATTTCCTCAAATAGTTCATTAGATATTTCTATAAAATTTCAGATTTTTTTTATTTTAACCAAAAATCATTGCGTGAACAAGGAGCATGATAAATTGGGAAGGAATAAAAAGAAAAAGACAAGGAGCATAATTTTCCACTAAAACCTGATATCCGCGATTGGATTTAAATATGGAAATCAGTAGATAATTATCGTGTCGTACGACTATAACGAATATATTATTTAAAATATATTTACATATATTAATAAAATTAAAATATATTTACAAAATATAAGTAATGGATATTTATTCTTTTAAAATATAATATATATGGAAATTATTATTCAGCCTTTTTCAGTTATTTATTTTGCAATTTTTTAATAATTGACATTACAAAAACTATTTGCTTAGCGACAAAATATTTCATTGCTAAGCAGACAAATTTCGTTACTAAATCTGCTTAACAACGGACTAGTGATGGTCTATCGCTAGACTACTCATCACTAAGGGTAGCAACAAAATTCCAATCCCTCGCTAGTAGTAATGACGAAATTTTATGTCGCTATTCTGTCACTAAGATTAGTGATGAAAATTATCGTTGCTAAACATTGTAATTAAATTTTAGCAATGACAATTTCCGTTGCTATTCCATCGATAAGGTTAGCAATGAAAATTTTTGTCACTATTTCAAGACAAGTTTCCATTGCAATTTCATTGCTATAATTTTATTTAGTATGTTTTTTATGTTATTAAATTTTTATATTTTATATTTTATTAAAAATTAAATTATATTATATTATGTTTACAATAACATTATGCAAATAAGATACATAAATATGAAAAAAAAAACTAATAAACTTCGTCTTGATTATGTGCCTCAAACAAATCATCATACTCTAATGGTGAAGGTGCTGTTGGGAGTCAAGTTCGTACACTCTGCTCTTTTTGAATCCTCCAATAGTATCCAAGTACAACAGGTTGATGTTGAGGGTTTGAGATTCCATAGAACCCGGTAGCTTTGAAGTAGTTTCAGCAATATTTTTTTCCACCACATCCTAATAAATATAAATAATGATTATGAAATAAAATTGAAGTTATTACAACTGCAATTTATTCAAACAATGCATTTTCAAAGTGTCTTATGGAATAATTTAGTGAATTACTGACACTTGATGTGAGTAATTCACTAAATGAATTTCTAATGCTTAACTCTATTAGTCTAATGAAGATTTGACAGAGTTTTGACATAACTATAATCTACCAAAACCTTGAGATCTATAATTGACTTCCCTGCAAAAAAAAAAAAATTAACACAACTATTCATTATAAATCAATATCATAATCTTTCATCACAACTAAATTTATATAAATTAGTGTATATTATATAACAATAATCAAATGACCATCACATTTCATAATTAAGAATAATATATGATAAAATTAAAAACTTAACTTCTAATGTGCATATCAATTATAAGAATTAATTAATAATGTCATAATTAATTACAAAATTAATTTCCATTTTCAATTAATTGGAAAAATTAACTACATTACTAAAATTATTTACAAAATTAATAATTAATTAATTTTAACATTATTAATTATAAAATAATTTCTAATGTCTTAATTAATTTATTATTTCCTAACTAATACACATAATTACTAATTATTTCATAATTTTTTAATTAATTACAAAATTAATAATTAATTCCTAACTTTCTAATCACGTTTTTAACTATTTACAAATTTAATAATTAGTTTTTTATTTTCTAATTAATTTCAAAATTAATACTTTGTTCCTAATTTTCCATATATTATACATACTAAATTTATATACTCAAAATTACTTCCTAATTTCTTAAGAAATTACAAAAATTAATAACAAAACTTAATTTCTTAAGAAATTAATTTATAATTTAATTCTAATTAATTACATAATTTTCTCAACAATTTGTAATTCATAATTTCACATAATTGTGAAATTTCACATAGTTTTCTCCAAATTTTAACTAATACTAACTAAATAATATCTAATATTTCAAAATTTCATAATATTTATAATTTCAAATTTAAACATAATTTCTACACAATTAAATACAAATTATTTTCATATAAATATCCTAAATCAATATTCCCTTTTCCAAAATAACAAAATAATATAAAAATTTCATCTCTATTTCAAAAGAACAAAATAATATACAAAACTTCCCATAGAACATACCTTTTGGAGAGAGAGAATTATAATTTGTAGAGAGAGAGATCAACCAAGAGAGAGAGAGAGAGAGAGCAACCAAGGCACAAAAATAACTGGAGTGCTGTGTTAGACGTGGTTGCTGGTGTTGGAGGTGGTGGGCGACCCCGGAGTGGTAGGAGAGAGCTGAAAAAAATGAGGGAGGGGGCTGATTGGCGACGCAAAGAAGTAGGAAAATAAAAGAAGAAAAAGGGGAGGGAGATGGGGGAGGAACCTGCGCGGGTTTAAACCTAAGGGCTAGCGACGAATTTTCATCTCTAGCTCGTAAGTGTTTGTCAGTAGCATGCTAGTGACAAACTGTCCATCATTAACCTTAGCAACGAATAGTCCGTCGCTAAGATGGACCTTAGTTTAATTACAATTAATATTAATTAATTAATTCTAATATTTTCTAATTGTTATTTAATTATAAAATTAATTACAATGTTTTAATTATAATATTTTTATTTTATTATTAAAATATTTTTTTATTAATTATAATAAATATTATTATAATTATACAATATTATTGTTTATTGTTAATTATTAATTAATTTACATTTCATTATATTCCATCCATATTATATTAAAATTAAATAATATGATTCAATATTATATTATTAATTATTAATCTCTAAATATATATATTTTTAATATTAAATATTCTATTATTATAATATATATATTATCTTATTATAATTATAATTATATATATTATATATTATGTCATAATTTAAAATTAATAATATAATTTAATATTAGTAATATACCATTTTATAATTTAATATTATTTATATGTAATTAATATTATTTAAAACTATTTATATATAATTTAATATTATTAATATTATTTAATATATTTATAAATTATTCAACATTATTTATAATATTTATAAATTATTTCATATTGATGTATAATATTTATAAATGATTTAATATTATTTATAATATTTATAAATTATTTACTCTTATTTATAATTATTTATAATATTTAATTTACTCATTTATTTATAATTTAATAGCTTAGCAATAGAATTTCTATCGCTAAGCTAGCGATGATAGTAATCAGTTGCTGGCTAGGGATAAAAATTTTCTTCGCTAGGCCGTTGCAAATGAATTGACGCTGGTTTTTTCTACAATTTTAGTGATAGATTTTAAATCCGTCGCTAATTTTGTGATTCCGTTAGAAATTTGTTTGTAATTTATCACTATCTAGCTACAAAAAAATTCTGTTACTAAATCCGTTACTATTTCAGTAGATTTTTATAGTGTAACTTTACGTTGCAAATTAATAAAGATTATATTTACTTATATATCAAATAATAGAGAACTATATTTGGAGGTTTATTCTGATTTATTTCTTTAGATTTAAAATTTTAGTTGTATTTTATTTTTCTTCTTTAATAAATTATTTTAGATCTGAATAGATTTGTTTATCTAAATATTAGATCTGTTATTTGTCTTCTTTTTTTTTTATCTTTATAGATACATATAACATTTGCACTTTTTATTTTTTTATTTTTGAAAATTACATGTTTTTCTTCATAATTTTTTTTATGAGAGTTCATTTTTTTTACTTCTTAAAATTTTTAGTTTCACTTTCGATGGTAGATTTCAATTTATCAATTATATTTAGGTTACTGGGCTTATTTAAGATAATGAAAATTAATTTACAATTCTAGTAATCATTGACTTAAACACATTTTTCAGCAAGTTATAATTTTAAAATGCTCTATTATTTAGATTAGAGAATATTATTCATAAGTTTAACCTTTTCAATGTTTTTGTATTTCTTGATGTATTATTATCATTATTATTATATATAATAATATATAATAATATTATATATTATATATAATAATATATAATATTATTATATATAATAGATTTGCCTTTTGAAACTCAAAAGTTCAAGGCAAATTGTCAAGATTCTTAAACACATCTGTCTCATAGTTAAATTTGAACTTTGCATTAATCATATAAAAGATTTACGGGGAGATTGTGACACCAAAACCAAAAGGACAAGGGGAAGCAAATTGGCAAAGCCCGAAAAAAAGTGAATTGAGATGAAGTACACGCATGAAGAATTCTTCCTCGCACATCTTTGAAGACAAGACATGAGTAGCAAATGGGTTGGGTTGAATTATTTTAAGTTGAATTATTTTTGAATTTGATCAAATTGCTTGACTTTAGGTTATTTATCGAATTTACATATAAAATAAATTTCGGATTGAGTTTTAGATTTACTTTTAAACAAAATATTTCAAATGTGATTGGATCATTTATTATTTAATTTTCAAATTTTCTTTAAATATTTATTTAAGTTTGTTATTATTTATGCAATTTTTGTTATAATTTATTAAAAAATATATTTAAAAAATTATTTTAGTCAGATAGCTTTAACATAATTAAAACTTGATTAAATTTTTTTATTTAAATACTTAATAAATTAAATATAATTTATTTTTTAAATAAATGACTATATATAATGAAAATAAATAATTGAATTAAGTCCATATAAAATTACATTTAAATCATATATTATAATTTAAAATAATTCATAAACAAACATATAATAAACAATGACAACAAAACATTCACTATAAAAAATTTTATGCATTTGTGATGAAAGTTTGTGCAATAAAAACAATTTTATCTTAATATGTAATTTTATTATGATAAAATCAAATTTATTGCAATTATTACCAATAATAAATAAACTTATGACAAAATTTTTTATGCTAAAATTTTACCATAATATATGATCATACAAGATCAATTATGATATATAAACCCATTTTCTTATTATATTTTATCACAATATCTTGATGCTAAATTTCTAACCCTTCAAATTATATAAAGAAAAAAATAATATTGTCATAATAATATTTTTTTATCACTATATTAAATCATTTAAGAAAATATGATAAAATTATTTTATCACAATATTCCTATAAAATAACTTGTCACAATAAATAAGATATTGTATTTTAGACACCTGTAAAGGCACAGTAAAATTAAAAGTAAATTTATTAAAAAATACAACGTATCACTATATTTTAAATAAAAATAAAATAAAACAAATTTGAATTTAAATTTGAATGTTAATTGTAATGTGAATTTGTATTTGCATTTGAATTTGATAATCTAATCACTTTTAAAAAATATTTTTTTCTTTTTTTACTTTAAGTATTATATCTTATACATATATCTTTAATAATACAATTCATTTTTTTATGTTATTATTGGATTAATTGAGTCAGGTCACATGTTGACCATTCATATTAGTCTTGGTTTGATTTGTCGAATTGACTCAAACTCAATCAAACCAAATTTCAAAATTATTTTGAGTCTGAATTATATCAAATTTGTTTAAAATTTAGATTGAATTCATATCACTTTTTTAAACCAACTCGAGTCAACTTAAAATTACCACCTTAACAGTGGAAGCCTTCAATATTAGTGATGCAAACCCGTTCATATTACCAAGTATTGCCACTTTCATCGCCATCATTTTCCTGTTTGAACGGTTAATCGTGTATTAAAAAATTTCAATATTCAAATATTTTCAAAATTAGAATTAAAGGAAAAATGGATCAATTTGGAATGAATAATTTTAGATTTCGATTTGAATTTTATTTGGAATGATTTAATTCGATTTGATATAATTAATTATTCAAATAGAAAAATTCAGACAGAGTGTCTGATAAAAACACATTTAAGTATATTAAATATTCAAAACTTGTTTAGTTTAGTAGCTAGGTCAACTGTGAAAAATTATCTATAAGTGATCAATAAATATAAAATGTCTAATAAATTAATGATTCAAGGTGTGATTAAATTATAAAATGACAAAAAAATAAATTATTATATTTTAATTAATTTTATATGAAATACAAATTGACATAATAATAAATATGATATTAAGTATCATCTTAATTATAAATCTGGCATTGATTTTGGCAAAAATATTCAAATATCAACTTTTGTATTTTAAACGTTAACAAAACTAATTTTTAACGTTCAATTATATTTTTTAATTATTGAACGTTAGTTTTTAAATTGAAACGCTAAACGTTCATATTTACTAAATGTTGTTTTTAATGTTTAAATACTCAATCGTTGAATGTTACTGAGTAAATAACAGACCAAATAATCACTTAGTTATATTTAAGCACATTTATATAAGTGTATATGATTTACACTATATAACTTATATTTAGTATATATAAATTAATTATATGTAGTGTGTGTATATATATATATATATAAGTTTTCAATGGTTACATTTCTATAAATAGTTACTGTTTTTATAACTGAATAATAAAAGTTGTAGTAACCATTGAAATATCAACTATATATATATATATATATATATATATTCAATTTTAATTTTAATTCAATTGTTGGATTTGGTTTTATTGGAAATTGAGACCAGATCTGCCTATAATACCCAGCCCATAAGAACATTAGGCGACTTAATTACCTATCACAATATTTATGTGAACATGAAAACGGAAAGAGTGTGCATATGTATGAAGAAAACAAAATAGAAAATCCAACCCTGTCAATATTTTATTTTTTTTAAATTTCAATTACTTCGGTTCAGTTTAATATATTTTTAATTCATGTTCACTCTACTATAAAGTACACAATCATTCTTATAAGGATCATTTTTCTTATAATTTAAACACAAATTCCAGTCGTACTTCTTTGCTTCATATACATTGATTGGAAATTTTAATTACAATGGAAGCATACTTATTTTAATAGTGAGCAATGTTGTGAAATTTGTCACTTTAACCATTAATACGCTTGAGATGAAGATATACATTTGACTTCGAAAAAATTTTACAATAAGGAAACTACTCTTGTTCTGCATCCTATCAAAATGATCAATCGCGAATAGTTTGAAAAACAAATTATGTATTTAGCTTCTTTTCAATAATTATTTTTATTATTTGCCTTTTTTAATAAACGATGCATACATACATTGATGTATATAAACTTGTAAAATCGACATATGATCCAATGACTAATAATACACAATCACATTTGTCCACAAAGAGTTCTCAATATTATTTTTGAGAAACATAATTATATATTTGGACTTGGAAAACTAATTAATATTGATAAAGTTTTGCTTCACAAAGAAGATGACAATCTCATGATATCACGTGCTTTGCACATGGCCTCCAGTGGATGAACCTTAGGCATGTTGAGCCCAGTCCCTTCAGTCAAGTCAATATCTTCACCATTTACTCTCTCCCATTCAAAGCATTGAATCATACACCCCAAAGCAAAGGTCACAACCTTATTGGCAAGGCCCATTCCAGGACACGCCCTCCTGCCATGTCCAAATGGCATGTACCTATACTTGTAGGCCTCATCTTGATCATAGCCTCCAAAATCAAATCTCTCAGGTTTGAATTTCTCTGCATCATCCCATAGTTGAGGGTCTCTTTGAATAGCCCATGCATTAACAAATAAAATTGTGTTTTTGGGCACATCATAGCCTCCAATGGTGCACTCATTCTGTGACAAATGTGGAAGAAGTAGTGGGCCTGCTGGATACAATCGCAGAGTCTCTGATACTATGTTCTGAAGATAAGGTAACTGGGGAATATCTGATTCATCCATCAACCTTTCTTGACCAATTTTAGTGTCAATCTCATTTTTAGCCTTCTCTAGCACTCGTGGATTGTTGAGTAAGCTGGACATAGCCCATTCTATTGTAATCGATGATGAATCTGTCCCAGCAAATATGATATCCTGCACATTAGAAAAAATTACTCTGAAAATTAGATGTGTCGCCTTCCTTTCATACACATGCACATAAAGCTTTATATTTATACACATGATAAATGATAAAAATTAGGTTAAGTCATTTGTGACAATTGTTAGTATGAAACTACACATGTTTAATTTTTTGGCATATGAGTAGCACTTTATTATTCAAAATTTTAATAATAAAAAAGAATTTATTTTTTTAAAAAATTCAATTAACTTAATTTTAATTATGAGTAAAATTGATATTAAAATAGACCAAAATATAATATAAAAATTTGATTTTAAAGTTTCAGATACAATTAAAATTAAAAATTAAAATTTTTAAAAACATATCTAATAAATATGTATGATAGCTAAAGCAAAAAGAAGATTTTATTTTTTTATTAACACATCATTCGTAAAAGGAGACTTATAACTTAACATGTGGTATTCGATTAATAGATTTAAATATATTGTTAAACATTAAATTCTTTGGTTAATACATCATTCGAGTAAGAGTCTTAAATATCTTACTAATTAATATTTATCCTTAGATCTTAAATTTTTAATGAAAATTATTTGATTTTTCATTTAATTTCTTAAAAGTTTATATTTAAAAGAAATAATTAACAATTTATATTTTCTATATAAATATAATGAATATGATTATAACTTTTATAAATAGTATACATATTAATTTCATACAAAAAATATTATAAATCATTAAAAATTTTTAACGAAATATTCTTGGAATTAATTATAATTTATTTTAAAATTTGTTGCATCAAATGTTTAAAATTAGAAAGCTATTTCAATAATTTTTTGTAATTATTAGGATCAATTAATAAGAATTAATAAATTAGTTTATATCTTAAAATTAATAGAGCACAATTTTTTTTAAAATTATAAAAAATTAATTTTAAAATAAAATATCAAATAAATCATGCAATCCATGATTTAGTAACTAATTTTGATATCATTTAAAACCTACTTGATCTCACAATAAAGTTCATATGTTATAAGGATGTCATAAAATATGTTTTTACAAGAAAAAAAAAATATTTTATTCCTCAACATAAATCTATACACTTTAGTAGACAACAAACATGTTTATCTAAATCTACAACGCATATTGTATTTTTTCATTACTTTAAATATGAAACATATTATACAATTTTAGACTTTATTAATAAATAATTAAGATTTTGTCAATTTATTGTAGAATCTGAATGTATTTCATTATTAAAAATATGAAAGTTTATATTATTATCAGTAGACTGCATATTATAATGATCTCAATTATAATGATTACAATAACATAGTCATATATTTTTCTAAAATTAAGAAATGATAATAATTTAACCAAAATTTTCTGAAAATCATTAAATATAAAATATTTTAAATTATAAAATTTTCATAAAATAATCTTTGAATACTAAAATTATAGAAATAAAATTCATTTGTCACCTTAATTAATTTAGATATACTTTAGTTAATATAATTATACTAATTTCACATAAATTGGTTAAAAATAACTTAATTAATTAAAATTAACATAATAAATAAAATTAACTATATTAATTAAATTACTTAAATTTACTAAATTAACTATATTGACTAATTAAATTAACATAAATTTATTAAAGTAACTATTTTTACTAATTAGATTAAACTGAATTGACTTTGAATAACTTAACTAAACTAAATTCACCTAAATAAACATAAATAAAATATATTAACTTTAATTTATCTGAAACAATAATAAATTAAAATACTTTCCTTTATTAACCAATTTTTTTCACACATTCATAAATTAAATTAACATATATTACCATAAACTTTATATATATATATATATATATATATATGTATGTATGTATGTATGTATGTATGTATGTATGAAGTTTATTCTTTTTACTATAACGTATTTAATATTTTACATTTATTATTAAATCAAGTATGATAATTTAATTAACTTTAATTTTATATATATATATAATTTAATTAACTTTAATTTTATATATATATATATATATTAAAAGTTGAATAGTTAGCTTTAATTTATATTTAATAAATAATATTAGAAAAAGTGTTTAGGTAAAATGGTTTGAAATTACTCATTTTAAAAAGATTTTGTACATATTATTTTCTTTTATTTGATATATATATAGAGTTTGCATGAAGTGGGAAAATGCGACTACTTTCTATTAATTTTTATATTTCTATAAGCTGATCTTTTTCCTTGTGGATTAGTTTCTCCACAATCCACATGCCATCAATTCTTCTGACTTGGTCTATTTTGATGAATTATTTTCCATTCTAGAAGCAATCAATTCATTCATTAACTTATGCAATCACGTTCCACCACACTCCATAACTTTTATGCAACTACGGTCCACTAATTCGACTCGGTATTAGTCTTTATTGTTTAGTTATATCTTGCTGCTCTAATTGATGCAGACAGCCTACTTTTATGATAAGCTTATTGATACTTAAAATTCAAACTTTTCAATTTTTGATAAGATTGGTCAAATTTTTTTAATTTTGATAAAATTAGATAAAATTAATAAAATTAATAAAATTTTGACAAATCTAGTCAAAATTTAAATTGATCAAAATAAAATAATATATCACGTGATGCGACAAATTAACTAATATAAATTTTTATAAAATTTTTTTAGTAAAATCAGTTACCGTTAGTTACTAACATCAATTAATATTATTTTAACTTAATATTTTATCGTGATGTATCATTTTATTTTGATTAATTTGAATTTTGTTTAGATTTATCAAAATTTTATTAGTTTTAACTAATTTTGCCAAAAAAGATTGACCAAAGCCAAAACTCGAAAATATTTGGATTTAAGGAATGAGCAAGCCCTTATGATAAACACTATCGGTAATCTGTTTCTTTTTCTAAGAAAGGGACAATATATATTAATTAATTTAAATATGGGATAATGGTGTTGATTAGCAAATGAATATATCATATACTAGTAACCTACGGGCCTCTCAAGTTGCTATGTTAAGCAGCTAGTTCTAATGCGAATCCAATTCCAATTTAGTACAATCTTGAATTTTCATGATGGCAGACATGCGTCCTTTAATAACAGACCAATGATATGAACAATTAACATGCTAACTAATATAATATATGATGAAACCTAGTAGAAGCTATGCATAGAATTTAAGAGATTCGAGTACTGACCAATATAAGTCCCTTGATCATTTCATCTGTGTAATATTCTGGCTGCGATTCCTGCAATGAAAGCAAGTGGCCGATCATTGTATTACTACCCTTTTCATTTCTTTCCCCATCTATAAGACCTTGCAAAAGCAAGTCATTCCTTTTAGCAAGTTCCTTCACTTTCTTTATGTAGCCTCCATAATCAATCCACTGCAAAATTGGCAAGAAATCCCCAGCATATGAAGCTTCTGCAAGTACAAAAATCTCCCTTATCAAAGCCCTGAACTTTCTTGCGTCATCATCTTGTGTCGTTTCATCCTCACCACAATACCGTTTCCCTATCACCATGCGCATCATTATATTGAAAGTTTTCTCTGAGATCATTGGTCTCAGCTCAACCTTACTATAACTATGGCCCGAAACTTGATACAGTTTTTTCAAGAAAATCTGCATCTCGTCTCTTCTGATGGCAAGAAACGCGTTGAGGCGATTCGATGAGAAGATTTCAAGAGCGCTTATGCGACGAAGGTTACGCCAACGATCCCCATATGGGGATGATACAAGGGTAGTGAAGTTGTAGTTTAAGTACTTTCCCATCACAAAGAAAGGGCGATTGGCAAAAACAATATCGTTGTTGGTGAAACATTCTTCAACAGCTGATGGTGAAGAGACTACGAACACAGGGTAGGATCCACACTGCAGGTAGAAGATTGAACCGTATTTTTGAGAAAGATTTTGGAGAGTTCTGTGCAAAGGTTGCTTGAGAAGGTGGAGATGACCTATAAGTGGAAGAGAAGGTGGGCTTGGTGGGAGTTTTGTGTGTTGTCGTGCTCTGGCGTTATGTGACCAAATCTTGAAAGCTAGTAGGAGAAAGAGAAACAAGAAAGATGGAAGTATGAGCATGGTACCTTCCATTTCTTGAATTCAATTGCCGTGTGTTCTAAATTTCTATTGCTGTTTATAAATCCTATTAGGAGCAGGCAGTGATTGACTTTGAAGTTTTTATTATCGTTTCTCGTCTCATTTTCCTTTTTTATTATCACTACTTGTTCCAATTGTCTTTTAGCTTCTACTGTCCCCTTCCTATTAACAGCTAATATATTGCGTTTGTTATTTAAAAAAAAAAAAGAAACAAAGCTCCCATATAATCCCCCCCTTTATTAAAGTAAAGTTCAAAAGAAGATAGGCAGAAAAATAAGTATAATTAACATATTTTAATAGTAACTTCATCTATATATTATCGGATAAAGTTATAGAAATTAATAATTCAATTTGATATTATAAATTTTAAAAGATTTTATAAATACTTTTTTCTTATATATATATATATATATATATATATATATATATATATTTTACACTAAACATAAAAACAAAACTAATTATTTTCAAAGCTCACAAAATGATTGTTAAAATTGGCCAATAAAAAGCTTTAGTATACTGGCCACAAAATCAAATCCTTGAAAGATTTGGTTGCTCTGCGATGCTTTGGCAGTAGGAGGCAATTAGTTTTGAGGCGCAACTTCCTCCGGCGTGGGGCAAGCTTTTGTGTCAATTTATTTTATTTTAATTTTGTGAGAAATAAGCACAGTTGACTTTTTCTTGAATTTAGAGGATTGAGTAATTTTCTCTATTTTTTTAATATTCTTCAATTTGTTAATAGATTCAGCTTTTTCTTTATCTATGGATGTAAATTTATGCTTAATCATGTAGTCTTCAGTTTTTTTTTTCTAATTTTTCATTACTTTTATTAGACTTAGATAATTTTAGTTTCGCTTTGATATTAGAGTTCAATATTTGAAAGAAATAACAGAGACTAGTCTTATTTGAAATTGAGAAGATGAACATGAGAAAATATTGAATTTTGGTATTTTGAATAAGATGATAATGGAGATTCAAAAAGCAGAGAGAGAAGACAGTTTTATATTTAATGGAATTTGAAGGTGAAGATTTGTTAGGATTTGTCTCAATATTTATATTTGATGTAGGATTTCTAAGTTGTAGATACTTTCTATTAAATTTTGACTTGATAAATAATTATATTTTTTTATAAATAAAATTTAACTGTAAAGATTTATTAGTTTTTATTTAATAATTTTTGAGAATTCTCTTATAATGAAGAGACTATATTAAAGAGATTACAAATTATAATTACTATTTCTTACTCTCGTCTTAGCAATTGTGTCCTAATATCTGTTTAGTTTAGAAATACTTCAATATATGATATTATATTTTTATTTATATTGGATACTAATTTGGAACTGTCTATTGTATTCATAATCTCCATTATAATAAATTATTGATCATTTTGAGCTCATAATATTTTTTATTCATGTCAATTTATAAATTAATTTCTTCACATCAATTAAAGTTTTTCACTTAAGCCGACACTAACACATATTAATAGGACTACTTATAATTATAAATTAGCTGAAGATATCCTTATTAATTAAATAATTAACTTTTTACGAAACCGACTTCAAGAAATTATTATTAATTTTGAAATCGTGCGTTTATAAACATAAATAGGTTCCAACTCTCAACGAGCCATTATCAATCCATTAGTCACATTGCGGTTCACCAATAAGCGGGCTGATTTGTGGTCCCATCCACAGTCCAATCCAATCCCCGCCATAACTATTGACTAGAATTCCACCATCCATAACCGTTAGAGAATTCACATCGGTAAAAGGTGTATAAGATGCAAAGGGCAATTAATTAAATAATTACTTCTTGATGTCTGAGCCAATGCTTTGGGTGGTTAGATCGGTTTGGTCTTCGAGAATAAGAGAACTGGTTCGATTGTGCTGATCTGCAAGATGAGTAAAGTTAGGAGGAGTCCGGTCTTTGACTGGGAGTCCATTGTGATAGTTAAATTAGCCAATTTCAGTTAAGAGCAGAAGTCTCGAGATTTTAAAGAGTGTAAAAGATGTCTGAATTCCTTTATATGGAGATAAATTTACTATTGTTGAATAGAATTAGTAGTTACTATTTAGCTCAGCTTGCGTGGCTTCCAGACTAGCCAAGCATTCTGTTGTAGCCGAGTCGCACTAGCCGATTGGTCCCTTACTAATGGGCCAGGCTTGCTCTGTGAGATGATGCATTGGCTCGAGCTAGGCCTCATGGGGTATTGCGCTTACCCCTTTTGCTGACCAGGTGGTATCACATATCCCTTCAGTCTGAGTCCAATTACATCCTGGCTTGGTTGTGGTTTGGTGGTCGAGCTGATAGTGGAAGTGAGAGCACTAGCTTGTGTTGTTGATGTTTAATTTTCAAATTTTGAGAATTGAAGCATTGGGCGGTTGGTGATGCCACATGTTGGTTGATTGTTGTGCCTTGGTAGTAGTATTTTGATTGATTTCATATGAACAGTCTGATGGGGCGACAATTTATCTAGTTTGTCTCTTCATTTTCAACCTTAAAGGGCTATAAATAGGGGACTTCCTTACTCTTTTCCCCCATTTTGTGAGTCTCTTTTTTCTGGAAAGGATTTATTCTATTGCTAGAGATTTATAGCTTGCTTGCAAGAAATTCCTTATCTTGTCGCTCAGAGACTCATTGTTAGAGGGTTGTTCTTACTCTTTTTTTTTGTTCTTCTTCTCCTTCTGTTTATTCTGCTTCGATGGTTATGGACCTACGTGATGAGTCTTCTACTTCTAAGGGGTTGATCGAGGATTTGACATTACCTTATTAGGAATGGAGGGTTTCTTCAGGTGAGTAGCAAATAAGGGATGAGGCTGAGATGATGGTCGGATTGAAGGGGCAGAGGCTAACCGCGACAAGTTGGCAAAAACAACCCAATAGCTCGTACCTTTGCGAATTTGTAGGCATAATCCTTGGGTAATCGAGATTGCTCGTGGGTTCACCGAGCTGGATCTTGCTATGATTTATTGGCAGTATAAGATCCTAGGAAAGTTCACTCTGAGCGTGCTCGAGCCCTATCTGAGTTAGAGTCGAACTAGTTCATGTTATATGAAGAAGGTTTGAAAGCTAGTCTTCGGTTTCCTATTCCTCCACCTCTGAAGTAGGTGTTTGCCACATACCACTGGCCCCTTCTCATTTAAGTCTGAACTTTCTTCAGATATTGTTGGGGATGTTCCTGCTTACTTAAGAGAAGAGGCTAGCATTCACTATCGGTGTCTTTAAGCATATTTGCTCTTTCAGTGATTGAGTTGGAGAAGACCACTGCTATGTATTGGCTCGGCCCGGGTCTGGCCTATTCTACAATTATTCTTTTTCCATAAAGAGGTGGAAGCACCAGTATTTTATGGTGACCTGTGTTGCTAAGGTTCCATTCCCTTCAAAGTGGATCAGGAAGGCTGAATAGAATGTGAAGGTTGAAGTGTATCAGCTATAGGCCGATATTATACAGAAAATCTGAGTTAACAATTACATTGATGTAACCGGGCTTATAAACAAACATTATCCTATGCTCGAGCTGACTAGAATGGCATTTTAGTAGCTATCTAATATGTTGAATGATGGTATTAATATCTTTTTATTTTGCAAAGATGGATCTTAAAAAGATAAACGTGGAGACGACGTGCCATAAGGCGGCATAAGAGGAGAGAAGGAGAAGGGACCGCGTAAAACAAATTGTTAGCTGTAAGAGGCCCGCCTTAAAGGATAGCTGCTAGTAGCTAGCATCCATTAAGAGTTTTCGAGGCAACAATGGGCACCCCTTCATAGTCCAAGCCAGTGGAGTAGGTGAATGAGCCTCGTCCTCTACCAAAGAAATCGCAGGTCGAGGCGGTGGAGGTTGACTTTCATAAGGAGTCATTTATTGTGCCTCAGGTTTAAGTCATTGTCTCGATCCTCGGCCTCATTTATCAAAAAGTATGATAATAATGTGAACCACAAAACTATGGTTCCATTGTGCACCTTTTGAGGGAGGACGAAAGGTTCAAGGCCTTAACCAACATGCAGCTTATGGCCTAGACAAATATGCACTCATTCAAGGTATTATTGTCTTATATATTCTTCTGGTTTTGTGCCTTACTTGTTTTGTCTGTGCAGGTAGCGGTGACTGGCGCGGTGTTGAACCAATATCTCAAGGTTTCTAATAAGGAGGTTCAAAATTTTTCTAAGCTAGAGGGGTAGCTCATAAAGGTTCGGGATACCTACGATGCCCTACTCAAGGAGCATCAGGATACGTTGAAGCAGGCCAAGAAAAGGGCTTAGCTATTGTCTTCTACTATAGAGAAACTTTTTGCCACTAAGGGTGAGGTGGCCTTGTTGCGAGCAAAGGTAGTCGAGCTAGAGAAAATGTCTACTAAGGTCCTTAAGCTGGAACAAGAGGTGCAGCTCTAGAAAATGAAAGAAGAAGAGGCTTGAAGGCTTGTGTTGAGAGAGGATGCTTGGGTTTCTCTAAACTACAGTATCATCATTAAGGGGGAATTGGCAAAGACATTCTCAGCTTAGAATTTTGACTTTGTGGCAGACGTCGATCTTTTTATTACTGCATCGATGCCTACTGAGGGGGATGATGAAGAATGGGGGAGGGAGGAAGATGTAGCTATAGGTGATGGGGATGAGCCGAAGGAGTAGAGTATAAGAGTTTTTGTAACCTTCGGCTCATCCTTTTAATCTGCAAGAGATTTTTCAAAGTAATAAGAATTATTCTTTTCCTTTTATGTTGTGTCCTTTTTCCCTTTTTTTTTTCCTCCTTTTCAGCCCCTATATTAATCATGAGTTCATAATTACAAACTTTGAAATAATTGACTAAGTAATGTTGTTGGGTACTTTAAATGTTCTACGACATCTATTCGTAGGAGACTTTGGTTATTATTAATGTTGACAACTCGTTAGCTTAGTGGCTGCTTTGATTATTGATCAACTCAGATTAAACATACATTATTTAGCCAGTTCAGTATATGAGTTCAGGTGAATTGGTTCAGTTTGAGCATACATAAGTTATGTATGTGAGGCATAAAGTGGATTAGCTCATACATTAGTTTTGCTTGCTTTATGAATTGATGTATGAGGTAAACTAGATTAGTACATGGTTTGTATGATTTATGAGTTCCCTTTTATATCAAAATTTACGAGGTAAATTAGCTCAACACATACCTTATATGATTTATGCATTTACTTTTATATCGTGATGTATGTGGTCAATTAGATCGGTGCACGCCTTGTATGATTTATGCATTTGCTTTTATATTGCAATGTACGAGGTAAATTAGCTTGGTACATGCCTTGCATGATAAAGACAAATTCAATGAAGAATATAGTAGAAACTCTTTATTAGTCTTTGATACACATTGTGAAGCTGAGACATGGCTCTGTTGAACCTTTAAATTTCAAGCCTTGTTTTGATGATGATAAACAATCTATCAAAGATAACAAAATCAATAGATGTACATCATATAAAATGATCAATTCATAACTTCTTATCCTATTAAGGTTATATACAAACTTGTCATGTTCCTCTTTAAATATCCCCCTCAAGATATGCTTAACTATTCATATATTTTTCTTTCCCTTTGACTTACATTTTTCTCCCCTTCTGTCATTATCAGAAAAAAAATGTTAAAAGAATAATAAAGCTTCTATAAAGAAAAGAGAATATAGATAAACAATTAACTTTTATAGCAAAGGAAATGTTGTCCATACATCAACCATTTTTTTATACAAAAATAAAGAAAAAAAATATGTTGATGTACCATAAGGAGATGAGGTTTTAGAGGGTGAGATGGGTTTTGGCCCTAAGGATTCTAAGGTCTGTTCTTGTTCCTTAGGCTTTGCTAACAATCTAGGCTCCTTAGTAGCTTCAAGAGGAACTTGTTCCTTAAGGAGCTCTTTGGTTTGCTCTTTAGCCTTAGATCCAATTAGCAGTGCAAATTCCTTAGGATTTTATGGAAGAGAATCTTGGACAACTGGACTACCATATTGGAGATTTAATCCTTCCACAATTTGATTGATAGTTTGATTAATATCCTGCAAGTCAAGTTAGAGGTGATGTACCTTCTTCTTGAGAGTAATGGTAGAGGTTTCAATCCTTTTAATAGTAGTAGTAAGAGCTTCTAGCTGCTTAAGCATTTTTTGCTCAAATTGAGAGAGATAAGGAGTAAATGATGCAGATGGAATACCAATTCCTTCTACTGCTGCAACCTTTGCCCTGACAGTTTCTTCTACTTTTTCATTGTCCTCTTCCTCTTATGAATCTCACTTTCCTCAGCCTTTATACGATACCCTTGCTCAGTAGTATTTTCTCGCAAATTGGTTCATTGTTTGGTAGCTTCTCTAATACCATATTCTTTTCTTCAAGCTTTTCCTCAGTTGGAGGGATTGCCTTCACAAATTTTGCAATCTTTGTGATATAGTGAGCCAACACTAAGGCATTTAGCTTGTCAATCAGCCCATCAATTTTCTACATCAATAGCATGTGAGTGTTTACCTTTTGCTTTTTCTTTATGCACTAGAGGTAAAATAGATATGTTATGGTGCAGTTGCCATTTGATTGTTCCTTTCCATTAATGTTCCAAAAAATGAATCTACATGCAATCCTGAGGGCTTAGCTATTGATTTTTAAAGCCTTGTTGTTATTGTTGTTGTAATTGCTTGTGTCATCTATTAATTTCAAAAGCTGATTGATTTTAAGTTTAAACTCAGTGGGAGCCTCTGTGAGTCTATTATTACATGTATTAGGGCATTTAACAAGATCATTGGATCTAATTTTATATTTCTTCCCAAATAGCCTAAATTTGATCATGCCTTCTTGATAATAGATTTCACAATCATTGCTTAACACTTTTAGGGTTATTAAGAACTCAACTATCAGCTCTAGGTAAGAAGGTTCCTTATGATGGCAAAACAACTCCTATCCTATCCTTATCATTAGTTCCTCAACTTGCTCTACTACCCCATACCTCTATAGATCATTCCGCTCCAAAAACTTTCCATCATCGAGCTATCATTTCAGCAGCTTTTGTGCCAAAAGTTTCTCTTTATCATCTTTAAGAAATAATTTTTGGACTAGAAAAATAGTTACAAGTTTAAAGCTAGGCTTGAGGTGTGCTTTATTTTAATGGCCTTCCATTTCCCCTTTGATTCTAAGCTAATTTTAGGTTTCTTTTTCTATTACGAGTCTAGGGTTGAAGTTTCTGGAACTCGATTCTTCTATTGAGCTATCATTGAAGCCAAATTTTCTTCAATTTCGAAGCTTGAGGTGAAATAACGTTGGGGATTCTTCCTAGCAAGTTGTTTATATCTTTTGGTGGAATTTGGTTTGGATGCCATTGATTGAGTGTTGAAGTGAATGATGCAAGAAGGTATATAGAAGCTTGTAACAAAAATTGAGAGAGAGAGAGAGAGAGGAATAAAAAACAAGTAAAGCAGAAAGTAAAATGATTCTAGGGTTTGAAAAGGTTTAAATAAAAGTTCAACAGGTTTCTCTTTTTTAAAAAACATGACCGTTAAGAGTATTCAACAACTATTTCGACTTAGACAATGGCTATTAGACATGACCATTAGCTTGCTTTTGCAAGTGTTCTTTAGCCAACGATGATGGATGGTACACAATGGCCATTGGGTGAAGAATAATGGTCATTAGAGATTCGCAATAATCGTGGAGACCAACAAAATCAAAATGAAGAGCTCACAAATAACACAACAGTCATTAGGAGAAATGCAACACCCGTTGACCATGTTTTTCAAACAACACTTAGTTCAAAAACTGTTTTAAAACTTAGCTGATGAATGTTATTAATCAAACTCAATAATATAATTATGGATTCAATTAACATATGGACAATTTAATAAAAGTACACATAATTGAAATCATTAGATATTAAATCTGAAAACTTCAAAAGGGATTAAATAACATCACAAACAACAAGTGTTATAGCTAAGTTGAGAAAGGAGATAAACCTGTTTGAAGTTATCCCAAAGCACTTCCATCAATCATACCAAGTTCTCTCTTGATGAATTACATCGTTTCATCACATAGAAGAATAGTGAAAATATGTGCCAATTGATGGTTAGTATCAATAAATTCTAACACAATATCTCTATTATTAGCATGATCCCAAAAAAAATGATGTCTAATGTCTATATGGTTGCTTCTAGAATGCTGAATGGGATTTTTAGACAAGTTTATGGCATTGGTGTTGTCACACTTAATAACAACTCATTTTACAACAACATCATAATTAAGAAGTTGTTGTTTAATCCAAAGGATTTGGACATAACATAGGCCAACTGCTACATACTCAGCTTCAGTAGTTGATAAAGCAACTGAGTTTTGCTTTTTGCTACTCCAAGACACTAAACATTAACTAAGTAATTAATATGTGTTTGAAGTGCTCTTTTTATCTAAGGAATGCCCAACAAAGTCAACATCAAAAAATGCATTTAGCTCAAATAAAGAACTTTTAGGATACCAAAGTCCTAAGTTAGAGGTACCAACAACATACTTGAGTATGTGTTTCAGAGCATGTAAGTGAGACTCTTTAGGATTAGATTGATATATAACATATAAGCAAACACTGAAAATAATATCAGATTTAGAAACTATGAGATAGAGTAAACTATCAATCATACCTTTATACAACTTTTGGTGCTCATAGGAGTTTGACACCGTTTGTTGCTTTCCATGCCAAATGTTTTGATTAGTTCCTTTGCATATTTTGCTTAGTTGATGAAGATTCTTTTTTTTTTTTCCTTATTTGATTTGCAATCCAATAAAGAATTTGAGTTCTCCTATCATGCTTATTTCAAACTCACTTTTCATTACTTTAGAAAAATCTTCACATAAGCAAAAATTAGTAGTACCAAATATGATATCATCTATATATATTTACACTAACAATGTGTCTACCAAACCTTTAGAGAAACCTTTCTCTATAAGAAAGTTGCTCAATCTCTCATACCAAGCTCTTGGTGCTTGCTTTTAGCCATATAAGGTTTTGGTTAGTTTCAACACATGATTAGGAAAACTATGGCTTTTAAAACCAAGGGGTTGTTTAAGTTACACTTCCTTATCAATATACCTATTCAGAAAAGTACTTTTGACATCCATTTGATATACCTTGAAATTCATATGAGATGCAAATGCAAGTAGAATTATAATAGTTTTAAGTTTAGCTACAGGTGCAAAGGTCTCATAAAAGTTAATCCCTTCTTCTTAGTTATAGCCTTTGGTTATTAACCAAGCCTTATTTCTAATAATTTCTCCACGTTCATCAAGTTTATTTCTAAAAACCCATTTAGTTCTAATAATAGAATGGTTATGAGCTCTAAGAACTAAAGTCCACACTTTATTTCTTTCAAATTGATTGAATTCTTCTTGTATAGTAAGAACCCAATGTTCATCTCCAATGGCCTCATTTATAGTCTTAGGCTTTCTAAGGGATACAAAAGTAAAATTAGTACATGTATTTCTAAAAGATGATCTAGTTATTACTCGACTTGATGGATCATCAATGATAAGATCTCTTGGATGATCTTTCTTAAAAATTCAGTCCTTTTCTAGCTAAGTTTGCTCTTCACAAGGAGTAATAAGAGGTGGATCTTCATTTCTTTCATTTCTCATGTCTTGTGGCTTATCCATATTCTTTCCTTCTTCTCTAATAATCAGCGTACTTAAAGGACTTGCAAAATCATCATCATCTTCTTCTTTCTTGAAGAAGTGGGGTCAGATTCATTAAATACAATATGCATAAACTTTTCTATAATAAGTGTTGATAGTTCTTTATTTTTAAGTATTTTTAGGGCTAGTTTTATTGTTAATTGAGTCTAATTTGAAAAAAAATACCAGATAATGTCTCACTTTTGGCTTGTATTTTGTAATTTTATAGGAAATCCTGAAAATTGGAGCTTATTGATGAATTATAAGAGTTTGCTAAATGGAATTGTGCAGTTTCTAAAGTTCAGGGATCAAATAGAAATTTAGCAATCAAGGACCAGTTCTAATATTTTTCAGACAAAATTTGAGTCCAACCTTCATTCAAATTAGGAAGAGCCTGTGCAAAAGAGGAAGAGTTCATGTTTTACCGGGTCCTATTCAAAATAGAAGAATTTATCATTAGTCTCTTTTTTCTAATTAGTGAAAGATTCTTAATTATTCCTATTTTGAAAAGGAATAAGAGATTATAATGTGAGAAAGTTTTTGTTTTAGGATATATTTTCTATAGAGAGTTTTTGTTTATTTTATTTTTCTAGAGAGAAGTTTTTTATTTTATTTTTCTTTTTCTGGAGAAGAAACTGTCCACAAAAGGAGAATTATTGATCATCTATCAAACTTGAAGAGAATTGAAGAATACAAAGGTTTTATCGTAAAAGCTTTTATATTTTATTTTATTTTTATTTTGATATTAGTTAGTAATTCAATTATAAACTAAATTAGTTAGCCACTTGGGTATGATGAACCCCAAGATGAGTTTTGAATTGTGATTTTTTAGATAATACAATCTATTTATTATTTTATAGAATTCAATTGTGTTTGCTCTTTATTTCTTTGAATTGATATATTCGGAATATTGATTCTTGCCTTATAATTCTTTAAACTTAAATTGAGAGATCAAATTATTAAATAGATTTAGCACAATTGAAAAGAGTTAAATGAACCCTAGAGATAGGATAACATAAATCTTCCGGATTAGGGTCAAACCTAATAGTGAAATTTAAAGAACTATAATGCAATTTTAGGGGTTTTAATTGGGAAGAGATTCCAATTAATCAACCTAGAATTAGATGTTAATGATCTTGAGAAGGACTTTAACATACTAGCTAAGCAGTCTATATTGAGGTTGTGCATAATGATCGAGGGATTGATTCCTGTGATGTTCGAGGGACTCTGTGTAAAGGTTTCTAGGGTTTCCTTCAGTGTCAAACTAATATCTCTTTTGATGGGCTTGAATAGCTCTGTCCTAATGCTCAAGGTTCTATTTTGTCCAACTGGGAGAGGTTTCAATTTAGTTGCTGGTTTGGCATTTTTGGGGGTGCCCTTTAGGATGAAGTCCACCAACTCAAAAGACATTGCATGGTTCACTTCTGTAAGGATAGTCATATAGGTTTCCCTAGCCAGTTTTTTATCTCCTTTGACAATTGCCATCCCCACTCAGTGGGGATCTTCATAGTTAATTACCAAATGCAAGTGCATGTCATTGTATCATAGAGGATAGGTTTGTCGATTATGACATCGTACACAAAAAGGATATCTACCACCATTCAGACAATTCTGAATTTTTTGATAATTTTGTGTCTTCCAGCTCCATGTTCAATTTGAAAGAGCCTATTACTTCAACCCTTACTCCTCTTAGGCCAGTTAAAGGGATTTGGATTGGGCTTTACCTTTTAAGGTCCAGGCCAAGCACCTTAAAGGTCTTTAAAGTCATCATGTTAACTAAGCTACCGTCATCTACTAAGATAAATTTGACTAAGTAGTTTTGAATCTAGCCTTGAACAATTAGGGCATCTGTATGTGGGGCACTCAACTTTCTATCATTGTCGATTGTGGAGAATGTAATAGGGTAAAATATTGGTTCAACCTAGCTTTCTTTATTGTTTACCAAGTATATCTCGTGGACGTGTCTCTTTAGAGCAGTGAAGCTATCACCCCCTGTAGCCTCCAATTATGATGTCAATGACTCCTGCATATTGTCAGGTGTTAAGCTTTTTATCTTTATGGTTATCTTAGTGTCGGGGCTGATGCTTGTTATCTTTTGGGATGACCCGTTTCTTGAACTGGTTGAGCTTGCCTTGCTAGACTAATCTTTCGATTTCATTTTTTGAGTCTCTACATTCTTCTGTGTCATGCCCATTATCCTTATGGAAGCTATAATAGTTGTCTTTGTTTCAAGACTAAGCTTTTTAATGGCTTGGAATAGTGGATTCTTTCACCTGATCTTTTGATCCAATGATGGACTTCTTCTCTGTTGACTATAAGTGGTGTGTAATATCTAGCTAAACTACCATTAAAGTCGATGGGGCCCAAGCATTGCCTTCCTTGCCTGGCTTGGCCTCTTTCGTCTCTGCCTCGGTTCGACCCCTTTCTTCCTTTTTCTTGTATGGGTTGTGGGTGTAAGTTCATAAGTTGTCATATAGATGAATGAACCTGTTACTTCTTTCCATCAACTTATAAAAATTCTTAGGTAGGTCAACATTGAGGGAGTCAAAGAGGCCTCAATTTCTGTAATTTTGGATCATGATGTATATTGTTACCTCATGATTCATGTTATTTATCCGTATGGCCACCTTATTAAACTTGGCCAAGTAATCCTGTGAGGATTCCTCTTCTTCTCTCATCATCACATGCAAGTCTGAGGAAATTTGAGGAATAGTCGATATGAATATGACGCAAAGCGTTGAACGAGCTGAGCGAAACCATGAATGGAACCATGAAATAAGTCTTGATACCACTCTTAGGCATCTCCTTCCAGAGTGGTGAGAAGATTTTACATAGCAGGGCGTATGAGCAATTGTACAGTTCCATCTTAAATCAAAACTTGTACAGGTGGCTTATGGGGTCAATTGTGTCATCATAATTATTGGTCAACAACAACTTGAACTTATGGGGTACGGGTTCGACTCTCACTTCAGTGGCCAGGGGGTTGTTAGGTGTGATAGTGGAGGGCGAAGTGCTTTATGCCTTGGATTCGCTTGACGACTTCCCCTACTTTTTTTATAAGACGTCTTCATCCCAGTAAGTATTCATTGTTCGTGCGGCCCAGCTCTTGACTAGTTTATATGAGGATTCTCCAATGTCATTAAATGTTTCCAAACGCCTATTATTGTACTTGTTTGGTGCCACATTTTATGTGGGCTCGAGTGAGGTAGGTAGAGGTAAGGTTTGTCATGGCTGTTAGGAGAAGTTGGGATTCTTTTTCTGATAGGGCTTACTCAAGGCATTTTTGTAACATCCCTATCCATATTCATTGGCACTATCACATGAACATATGCATTGGATAAATGATCATTTAGTCATGCGATTTGTAAAAGCATGACAATAACACTTGCACCATTACAGTTAAGACACTTGAACATATATGTAGTGTTTATATAGTTGCATGACAAATTGTCTTAGGTTGTGTGCATGTTATAGCATCATAAATAATGGTGTTATAGAGCTTATTTAAGAGTATAAGGAGCATTTAGGGATAGAGAGATGGAT